>SNQN01000456.1:87487-98901 GCA_008642245.1 Bassia scoparia
TTGTAAGACAAAATAATATTTATTAATTTTACTTTTGTAGATTAACAAAACCTTGATTTAACCTGTCCGAAAAGTAATTTCTCAAATAGCTAAACTGAGAAGTTACAAACTGAAAATCACAATGTCATAGTGATACTTTTATCGTTTAATAAAGTTAAGTCAGTGTATATGTTTGACATAGAAACAGCAGGCTAGATGGTTTAGATATGCCTTGGTAGAATATTAAAGATATAGAGCTGAATTATATTCAAGTAACAATTGCTTAATGGGACTTGTTGTGATCGATGTTGAATAGATAGTTTTCTGCTTGTAGGTTGATGCGTGCTTGTGGGTTGTATTTATCTAGCCACACTTGATGATCACTTTTTTTGTGCTTGTTGGCAACACTACATCTTTTGCCTCTTCTATCAGTCAAATTAGAATCACTTTTCTCTTATATATGATACTATTGGTGGACTATGCACATTGCAGGATATCTTGTGATTGTATAAGAGACCTTAGTCAAATGATGGTGCCTATTGTATCATCAAAGATCTAACAGATGAAAAAAACGCTGTGAGCAAACAAGTTTACACCTCATGGAACCTCCATGGAGTACTGCATGAAATGCATATTTAAGGATCATCAGGTGAGTGAGGTTATAAAAAATGTAGTACAGAACTGTATTCTGTCTATGCTATCTAAATCCTTATTTTTGTAGGATCACATGCTTGAAAAAACTATAAGAAACATTTTGCGCTTCATCTCTTCAGCTTACGCTTTCATACTCTGCAATGTTGATGTTTCCTCTCTCATTTCTTCTTTAACCCTAACAGAATCACTTTTAATTATTTTGAACTTTAATGACTTCCTTTCTTTTTTACTTTAACTCTTCCTAACTTGCTATGTCATTCTCAAAAAGTAGGAGGGGGATACCAATGAAAAATCCCCAACTTTTTATTTACTGTCCAATACAATCACTTAATGCAGTTGGTATAGGAGGGAATTTTGAGAGGAAAATTAACGTAGTGGTTGATGCTTTAGTATAAGTTATTAGATGAGATTTATAAATAGATTGGTGGTTATGTCCTGAGATAAATGAATGATGAAATGATATAAAGTATATGTGTGTTATAATTCTTTTGTGTTGTATCTGTTGCACTTAGAGTACTTATATGTACATGGCTAAAATAGATGAATAATGATTGGTAAATGTGCAAAATATTTTTAGGAGTAGGCAAGTTTATAAAAAATAGGTGGAGTGGTTGTGGAAGAGTAGTAGGATAGTTCCCTTTTTGTTGTTGTCAAAGTTGGTTGTGGTGGAACCTTGTGGTTGCTTGACTTCTTTTAAAGGGATCTTTTAATAAGGTTCTACGGATGTCCGCTCAGATTTTCTTCTTCATATTTGGCCACGTGTTGTGCTTGACTTCTTGTGAAATGCAATTCAATCCACATTGCGAATGAACATATTTCTCACAGCTATCTTTCCTCCTCGTATCATGGGTAGGCTGTTAATGAGCCGTGACCGAGCTTTGCTAGGCTCGGCTTGAGCTCGAAGCTCGTCAAGCCTCAATTTTTGAGCTCGGCTAGAGCTCGTTAGCTCGAAATGAGAGCTCGAGGCTCAAGCTTGAGCTAGGTCTCGAGCTCATTTAAAGCTTATTTAACTTGTTTTTAATGGTTTTAACTTCAAATCTTCTAACTTTCAATTATCAACTACCAATATCCAACAAAATATTCTACCAAATCCTAATAAATATCAAACATAAATGCACATTTCAAAGTCTAAAATATTTCATCACACATTCACACACTTGCAAAGTCTTTCAAATAACAAACATTCAAACCAGTGGCAGGTCGTTAGGGTTGGAGGGGAAGAAGAAGTAGTCGAGGGCTTGAGGCGGGTAGCAGCGCAGCAATGGGGGAGACATAAATCAGTTGCCGGTGGCGTTGGACGCGCGGTGATCCAGTAGGTAGCAGCGCCGGGAAGGAGTGACGGTGAGCTGTGCGTCGGAGTTGGGTGTATTGGTGTTTTAGTGTTTAGGGTTTCATACTTTCTTTGTGAATTGTGAATGTCTGTGTGATTTCGTGAGTTGTGTGAAATGTGGAAAGATGGATTTGGTAATTTGGTTTAGACTTTAGAACATTAATGGGCTTGGCCGCTTAGGTATGGGCTTTTGGTCCTTCGGATAGGAAGGTTTTAGTTAAGATTTAGAATGAGGTGGATTGCTCCTTGAGTATCCATGTCACTAATCCATTGCCCTGCATGTCTTTAATTAATAATAGTTGCCTTATATCTTGTGTAGCAGGATAATTTTTATCATTGTACACACTAGAAAGGTGTAATATCCATGGCGTGGTACTCATCTAACTTGAAGTTTTTTTTAAGGCAAATAGGCAAAACTCTTTGGCAAAGAATTGATTTGCCATGCACAAGTCACTCCTTTTACACTATTAAGTTTCATTTGGAAATTGAGATCCATCTTAGGTGAAGAAATTCTATAGAATTGACTTACTTAATACTTGCAGTGCTACTAGGATATATCACCAGTCCTGCTAAGCTATGTCCTGAATATTTATGAGATGTCATTGTTGGGTATACGACTCATACTGCTCTATGGCTTGAAAAATATTGCAGAGTGCATTTGTCTGTGTGTAGTTAGAAACTCAATTCAGTCTTACCTGTTTTCTGCTAGTGACACTTTCTTTTCTTTTTTTTCCCCATTTTTGAAAGCAAGGATGCAATATACTTGTTGAGCTTGGACTAGAAAGGAATCTGTCAGAATTGTTTGGCAAATGTTCTTGTGTCTCACTCATCCTTCATCAACTACTCAAGGAATTGCCACCTGATGCAGTTAGATCTATATGTTCTGCATATTCTTGAACTCATTGAGTCCAGTATCGGTCCTTTTCGATCAGGTAATCTGAATCTGGTTTCTCTCCTGAATTGAAGCCTGAACATAAATGTATATCTTATATTCATTATGCTTTCAACTGATTTCATCATTAAACACTAGTTTCTTGTCCTGCCCTTTCCCTTCTATTTTCAGTGTACGAATTACAGTTGCTTGGATTTAGGCTTTATGAAACAGAATGCTCTATGGACCAAGGTCAACATGGTTTGGGAGCGAGTGATTCAGGTTTTACTGTTTTATACCATCCATATCTTTCCTGTCCATTGTGAATCTGACTGCTTTAAATGAATAGATGGCCTTGCAGTGTTGCATGCAACCATTGCTTGTGGTAATAGACCTTTGAGGTTATTTATAATTGTTGTGGGGTTTGAGATTTAAAATCTATATATGTATGAGGGTTGAATTGCTTCTTATTAGCATATCAAGAGAGCTGCTGCCTTTGTACTTCAGCAGAGAGGGGTGGGGTTGAGCACTGCAGCTTCTGCATCAGAAGAATTTGCTTCATCTTCACTCTTCATACTAATTAATGGCGTAGTTTCCTTTTTTAATAAAAATCCTCATTCTTTATATTGTACATTCCCTCGAAGTTTTAAAATAAATTGCAACAATATATTTTAGGTCTATTGATTTGCTCTATGTGTCTGCTAATCGTAATACCATCAACTTTCATCAGTGTCATGGCTGCAGCTTTACAATAGAACAAATTACACATGGTCTTAACTTCTTTTGAATAGAATATACGAATTTTTTGCATTTCAGAGTGTATTCATTACAGGACCTGGATGCTTTTCTGAAAAAGGGTCCGTGGATGGTTATGTTGTATTATCCTTCAGAATCATATGGTGAGTTGGGATTAGAATTGATTGGTCCCACTTTTGTGTTTACAAGGTCAGAGAATTGTTTTAAAACTCTCTCTTTCCATTTTTTTGGGCAGTTAAGTACAAAATATATTTAATTCAGTGCTTGGTCTTCTCTATATTTTGGGTTTCAACACATCTTCGAACTTCGAAAAATGGTTTTTGTATCCAAGAGTAGTAGTGATATTCTTTTGTTGAACCCAACTTTTGGTGATCGTGGTTCTGCAATTATGAACCCTACCCAAATAGATACTTGTACAAAAATTGATTCCTACCTTACTTGCTTAAACATAAGTTTTTTTCTTCTTTAAAAAAAACAATTAAGTTTGGCAATACTACTACTGACTCTGGAATCGGATGCAAAGGACTCTGTCCATCAATGTCCACATTTTAAGTTAACTTGGCCTGATTTTTTTTTTTTTTTCCTGTTTTGAATTTTTTCGTGCAAATATGTACACGTGCCACTATTCCATTTAATATACATCATGTTAATATCTTGTGAGTTGAGATCTGCTTTTGCATTTGTTTTCTTGATATGGGGATCTGAGCGGCTGTTGATTGATGGCGGAATGAGCAGAAATGAAAGGCGAACTTAAGGTCTGATTCCCTGAGTGTTTGTTTTTTTAAAAAAAAATAAATAAAAATAAATGCTTTTTTCTTCTTTCCCTTTTCAAATTTTAAAACTTGTGGGTTACTCGTATTTATCTGGTCATTCCACCCTCTACTAGTGACTCATATTCTCATTTTTCCTCTTCACAACTCCTCCTAAACATTGCCCTTGAGGGCGTTGATCACACCCACCAAGCACGGTCCTTAGTTCCTACGAACTCTGACTATCAGACCTAACACTCATATTGCCAATACCATCTACTGTGTGGT
Organism: Bassia scoparia; assembly: GCA_008642245.1. NCBI lineage: Eukaryota > Viridiplantae > Streptophyta > Magnoliopsida > Caryophyllales > Amaranthaceae > Bassia > Bassia scoparia. The sequence goes on from SNQN01000456.1 coordinate 92,115, forward strand.
GACTCCTCCTTAGAACCCCATCCCTTAGACTCAATAATGGAAAAATTGCCTAGACGATCATCTACTATTACCAAAAAGACATTTTGCTGCAGCATTATTGACAAACTCAACCATTAAACACCATAAAAAAGGGGGAAAAGAAAAATAAGAAATGATATGTGAAGAAATCGGATATTTTTTTTTAAGGATGAATAAGGCTGGGGCCTGGGGAGTGCGTCAAATTTGGCTCGATTTTGGGAACTTGTATGGAACATGGACTGCCACAAAGAAAATAAATTAAATATGTGAATTAGTCCTATCAGGATAACAATTGCTGCTAGTACACACACGCGCTCTGCCATGGGAGGATGGAAAGCAGGTGAATGACAGAGGAACACTAGTCCTCAGGTGCAATGCTGACAATGGCCTTTACATATAAGTTGGGGAATTAGAGAATTCCGTTTCTTCTTTTTCTTGATTTGTCCATTAAAATTATTCGAGCTAAACCTTAACTTTCTACCTTTATTGCAATCTTAATATTTGTAGTTACTCTAAGTAATCGAAATCTCTTTTGAAAGCAGAAAAATCAATTGGACAGTGCTACTTGAAGGTATTGTGGAGCGAGCCATGCAACAAATGGATAAATGACAGTGAGTTGAGAGCTTGCAAATCCGTTTTAATAAAAATTCTTAGTTCATACTAAGTTGCTTGGAAAGATGTTTAAAACGTGGTCATTGCCTCTTATGGCCTTACATTCATCTCTAATCCACTATTCTGGATCTGGAATGCATATACAGTGAGTCCAAGTGACCGCCATCAAACATGTTTACTTATCTTTTGGATACACTTGCCGCTCCAACTATTAATCCTTCAAGTAGCACTTCCTCAATTTGATCTTTAGTCTTCCTAGAGCTTTTACAAATGAGATGATTATTTCTACAACATTATTTGAGTAACATACAAATATATAAAGATTGCAATAAAGGTTAGAAAGTTATTTAGTTAACTAATGTCCTGTCGAAGTAAATTAGCACACTTGTTTTATATGACAAAATTCTTAGAGGTGAAACATAGAGAGATCTGTTGGCCGCCTAGAGGCTGTGAATCGCTGAGTTATTCAAATATATCTGATTCTCGCCAACTTATATATCGCTATATATAAAAGTCTCATTGTTCCAGTCACAATTTCACTATACTTCGTACACTAGTCGTTATACCCTTAATTCTGTCATCACACTTATTACGCACTAACATCCTCTTGCTTAATGACTCAGAGCCATGGAAGCTTGGGCTGCTTAGTCTTTACATTGCTCAGTTTTATGAAAATAGCAGTGTTGAGTTAGAATTGTGATTTCCTACGATAACGGTGTCTGTAGTCTAAATTTCACATATTTATATTGATTTTTTTGTCTTTAGGGACAAGAGAGAGAAAATAGTATTTTATATGTTTGTGAGCAGCTTGTTCCGATTGCAACGTGTCCCATCAGTACTGAATTAACCATAAAATAACTCAACGATGAGAACCCAATGAATTGTTATTAAGTTTGTTGTATCGCCACCCCAGGCCAGCACTTTTTTTTGAATGTTGCTATTTAAATATTGTCGAGTACGTTTAATAACGAAATATAGTCAGATTCTTCTTCATACATAATCTATTACTCCTCCTCTCAATTTTTTTCTTTGTTCACCTATCCCTTGTTATTTTGTTTGATTTGAATGTTATGCACACCAGATGTTAAAGATCCTTTGTGTGTATTTGTTTTTCTAAACTATTTCGAATGAGTTAGGTGACTTTACTGTTCAAATAGTGAATTGTGACATAATGGGCAAGATTCCACCCAATGCGACGTTGAATTAGAAAAAACAGAGATTTCAAATACTCGAAAGCCAATATATAAGAATTCAAATATAAAAAAGATACGAGATTACATTCTCTTGCTCATTTATACAAAAGCCTGCCCACACTTGCGCACCAGAAATGTTAATTTTTGTTCACAGTTTAGATGCATAAGAAAGTACAAATTCCTTTGAAAAGACAAAATTAAAGAGAATATTACAGTGCTAAATTKAAACTTAAGGGCAATGTAAATACACTTATCGCTCCTATATTACACTGTCAGGATTGAGCGCTTGCGTTCCTCACAATTGCAGAAGATGACACATCAAAAAAATTCAAAAGATCAACTTATGTGAAACTAAATTTAACTCCTCTRTACACCTCTTTAAATAAAAAGCCAAGATTCATAAACAATGGCCTATGCTACTCCGACTTATCATTTCACCTAAAGTAACGGTTTCAATAGGTATAACAAATGGACTTCAAACAAAAATCATGCAAAACATACATGAGGTGGTGGCTGTGCAACATGGACGTAATCACAATGCCATACGTTAGCTATCACATCAAAAAATATGGCATAAGAAATCAAAGAATATTCTTGAAGAGCACAATAGGACTATAGATCAATCAATCAAATCCGTAATCCCAAAAGTGGGTCAACTACATGAACCAAACATGATCTTCCRTGTAATCATCACCAAAGCTYTTCCTTCTCCATCCCATACATTTAAAGACCTCATCCTCATGCAAATTCATTCCTTTCAAATCCTCCCTAACTCCTAATCGTGTCATACTCAAGCTCTTTCTAACACTTTTGTGGTCATAATGATCCCAAGTCCCAACCCTCCACTATTAGTACCACTGCATCATCTTAAGGTCGCCTTCWTAAATGTCCAAACCAATGCAAGCAACAGTAATTAACTTGTGAATAAGTATCCTCTCCTCCCAATAACAATGTCCAATTTGACTTATATATATCATGAAATCGTAGAGAGGGGCATGAAAATCTATGCGATGACCAAACGAAATGATCGATTTTGTTTCATGCACCCGACCCAATTATGAAACTAAGGCCCTGTTTTCGTCAACTGAATTTGCTGAACTGAACTTTAATTTTTACTTAACTGAACTTATTGGTATATTAACTGAACTTGTTGGTACTCAACTGAACTTATTGAACTTATTGGTACTGAATTGAACTTATTTCTACTGAAACCTTACAAAACATTTCTTAAGGATTGAACTTATTTTTACTGAACTGACATATTGGTCCTAGAACTGAACTTATTTTTATGAACTGAACTTATTGATCTAACTGAACTTATTTTAACTGAACTGAAATTTTAGTAATGACTGAACTTATTTAACTGAACTGAACTTATTGTACTGAACTAATCTATTTATTTACTGAAACCTTAACAAAATTTTTAAGGATTGAACTTATTTTTAACTGAATTGAACTTATTGTACTCAACTGAACTTATTTTTACTGAACTGTAACTTATTGCTACTGAACTGAACTTATTTTTATTGAAACTTATTAAATAATTGACGAAAAAAAGCCCAGGCTTCATTGATTGATTTGATACAATATAACCCACTAACATGTCTCTATTAATATAATATCACGAGCAAGTAACATGAATTTTATTTAAAATATATTATTTGTTTGTGATGTGGTGAAATTCAATTTTTTATGAAAAAAAATAATAAATTCATGTGAGAAGTAAACCATGCTTTCTGAATAGTTGCAAACGTAAAAAGTGGGGAGATTTCAAAAGATAGACGAAGAAATGAGCAATAACATATTTACGTGGAAAAGGTAGAAAAATCTAGAAACAGAGAATATATGGTGAGTGTAATGTATTCATTAACAAATCGTAGCTAAAGAAAGTTTTCCGTTTTAGGTAACATAGGAACTAGCAATGTATTCATCCAAATCCATATTAGAGTAACATAGCACATAAAATAATACGCCGAAGTATTAACGTAATATTTTTAATTTCTTTTTTAAAACTTTTTGTGTTTGACTTTATTTTTATAAACTAAGTAGGCATTATTAGACATAACAAAAGGAAAAGTAGTGTTTTGGTAAATGAGGGAGCATTTTTTAAGTAGGTGTAGGTGTTTTGCCTAAGTGCTCATGTTTATAAATTTACACTTATAATATAAGAAAATGCAAGACAAGCATATGGTAGAGCATTATGAAACTTGCAAAACAACAATATTAAAAACAAAATAACTATCAAATCAAAATAATTATGATAATTAAATAAGCAACCATAAATACAATCATTATTATCACTATCACAATATTTTTTATTATTAATAATTGTCTATACTAATAAACTAAGAAATCACCGAAACAATTCCATTGTACAAATTTCTACCATAACTTGCATTTCAATAAGTTCCAAAAAAAAAAAAAAAAAAAAAAAAAAAGAACGGGAAACAAGATAAGCTTAATGGCTTAATGCATGGGCATGCAACACACACACACACACAGAAGAAGATAAGCTTAATGCACGAACCCAAGTGTCCGCACGCGTGTCTCACACACAATAAAACACCAGAAATCACCAAAATAACTCGGTTTGCCACTAGTTCAGTTTAAAGTTTATCACTGCGGAGTGAGGTGATTTCTGAGCACAATAGACAGATAAAGATGACAATATGCAGATGCCAAAGGATTGCCAAGGCCACGCATCATTGCAAGCAAGCGTTCAATCACCTCATGAGAGCACATTAAGAATCGCCAATGGCAATATTGCAAGCTCCAAGTAGATAGAAGTAACATTTTCAAAAGCCAATTAATAAAAACAAAAATAATGCTAAAATAAAAATAAAAAAAATAAAAAGAAAAACTATAGAAATAAAAATAGGAAGCTTGAATGACAAAACAAGTGATACTTCTTGCTTCATTTAAGATATAGTGTTAAATAATGTTACATGGTACAGAGTTCAATCGTGTACGCGATAAGCTCCATTGGTGAATTAGTGGGATAACATTTAATCTCTTAAGTCCACATGTAACAATCTTGTGCTTACCTTGAAATGTCTTCCCATGTTTGATAGTTTTTTAAATTTTTTTTCCGCAAATCTTAATTAACCATACTAGCAGTGATAACCGAATAGTACGGACACACAAATAGCGACCTAGATTGACCATGCAACAGAGGTGCATTCGAGTGAAGCCAGCTCATGAACCAACCTGGTGAAAGTGGAGACCTAGTTTCGGCTAAAAAGTGACCAAAAGTTTGCCTGGGTATGATCTTCAAAAATATTGAGAGAATGAAAAGTGAGAAGAGAGAACAGAAATCACAACAGCATGCTAATTTTTCATAATCAAATTATAGCCGTGCAGCTCTCCTAAGTCCTAAGGATATTTGACTATAGTTGTCACCACTTTTACCTTTCGTTATTGATTTCCCACTTCCCATGTAACCTTCTCTCTTATGGTCTAGGCCTCTAGGGATACATTGAGATTAATATTCTGCTTTTATAATAAAGAGTTACAATTATTCAAAAAATGTAAGTAATAATTAGTAATAAATTTGAAAGAATAAGTAGATTTTTATATAAAAAAATACTCCTTGATAGATAATTAGATACTTATTTCGTACATGGCGTATTCAATTCACCAAGGGTAGTGTAACATGTACCCAAATTTGCGCCCCATATCGAATCCAACTTTGTACCATGTAACAATAGTAGTAGTACCAGAAGCCTATAAGTCTCTAACTAGCACTGCAACACTTAACATTAACTAGTTATGGCTTACTTTGTTTATGTTGGATATCCTTTATTTTAAGTTATTTGTGTTTTTATTAGTTTAGTGTGCATATGCAATGCTTCTAAATAGTTGGTTTAGCATTTAGGTTTTTTCAAAATAGTTCTCAATCACTAAACAAAAGTGATACATTAATTTACCTTATTAGGAAAAAAAATCTAGATGATACCAATAGAGAATAGAATTGGGAACATTTGGACAAAATGGCCTCAAACAAAAAGTCATTATGACAGCCGCAACAAGAAAATAACATATCTCAAATAAATTATTTTTAGCAGAGAGTACTCAGTACTTGTATTCATCTTTAAATGAATGAGAATCTTAATATGTCAGTCCATCTATATGCAAAYAAGACTAGAATATACAGAAGATAGTTGCTATGCAAATGAACATGTTCTTTCCTATCACAAACAAAAAGATTGGAAGAGAACATATCAGAGATGCAAGCTGTTCACTCACATGCGAGGCAACAGATCCCGTATGGAACCAATCTTGCAAAACCAATTGTGGCAAGTTTCTTTAGCATCTGAGCAAACTTCACTCGCAAGAAAATCCTCTACAACGAAGCAAACACAAGTTTCACACAACCAATTAGCTCAAATGAATAAGAACGATAAAAACAATGCAATACAGTAATCCTCCATCTACTCCCACCCACAGTTGGAAATTACAATTTTCCTTTTCTTTTCCTCTTATCAATCAACAAATGAAAAAGAAAAAAGGGAAGTAAAACAGAAGGATGTACTGGAAGAATTCAGAAGCAAAAGGATTCATAAAGGAGATTATCATCTTTGAAAAATGCAAAGTAACTAAATGTCTAAATCAAACCAAAGTAACTATATCATCAATTTTGGAGACAGGTGAATGAATAAATCAACATAGGAAACAGTGCAGCAGGAGAAAATGAAGAAATTGCAAAAAGATGAAAACCTTTCAAAGAATGAATCCGAGTGCCATCTTCAAAAAGTTCAGCTTTCCTCTTGATACGCTCCCATACCATATCACCCAGCATATCCAATATATCAGTAGCCAGAGTAAATAAGGTTGGATAAAATTGGAGCAAATCCGTGTCCCTCAATAGCCTAGCAACCTTTAGTTTGAACAATCTTGGGATCAATATCACAACAGAAATGCAAAAATGCAAGAGAGAATACAGCTAGTCAAATAAAAAGCTGTGT
>SNQN01000456.1:110753-124046 GCA_008642245.1 Bassia scoparia
TTTCCAGCTTTCCCTCGAAAAAAAATAAAAAATTGTTTATTGTACCGGTTTTCAAATTGTATACTCTTACAAATCTTTGTGGCAAAACATTCTTTTCTCTCTAAAAATCTCAATTCATTCATTTTATTATTATTTGGGAGGGATAACTGATTAGCTTGTGTTTGTTACGTTCTTGCATTTTATCACTTTTAATAATACATATAATAACTTCTATTGTTAATTTTGTTGTTTATATACAATAAATAATGTGTATGAGATGTATATATACTAGACTTTGTCTACCTAAAAATGTTTCACAAACATTATTGTGCTTGTCTAAAAAATCACACTTCTTTGAAAAATAAATAAAATAAAAGTGCATACTACAAGAGTTATAATGAGATAGCTATTAAACAGTATGTATATATACTTAATTAAATATACTTGTGTCTTTGTAACAAGATCTTGATCAAAAAAATACATAGATTGTTACAACAAATTATGTACTACTAAGCTTAATATGATTTTTTTCTTATATTGATTAATTGTATAACACAAAATAAATATGAGTAAAATTTGCACAACAAAAAAAATAAAATAAAAAATGGAGTAATTAAGATAATCACACATGCCATAAACACATAGTTGCCCTTACAAGCTTGTTGTTGCAACACCCACAATGCCTTCTTGGTCGTAGGATTTGTCAACACACGTTCCGTCGCAGCAATCATTGTGAACTTGCACTTGTTCTTGCAAGCTCCCTTGCTTCTTGTCAATGTGAAATCGAAACACTTGTTCCCGGCAACCGTGAATTGCTTACCAGTACACCGGCGTGCAGTCAGCTCGCCGTCTTGTGCAGGATCAGACGGGAGCTAGCTTTTCTATGGTGGTACGTAAATATGCTCTCGACAGGACCGGTATATATCCTTTAGACGGGGAAAACAAACAAACGACGAACGCTGCTTCGTAGTGTTTCGTGTATGGTTGTTACTTATCGGGCTTCGTGGATGCGGTTGAGTAAGGCTTACGTCGGGAACTAAGCGCAATGAAATGGCTAATGCCAATAGTCATTGTACCAAAGCGAGAGAGCTCTAATCGTTGTGTCGACGCTCCATTGTTCTTATCTGACGTTACGTTGTGAAGGTATCAATATATGAAGAGAGAAATTAAAGGTTAATAACTTATATATATGTATGTATGTATTGCTTACTAATTTACTATACTCCTCGTGTTTGTTGGGATTGAGTAATGTATTCAATGAAGTTTGTTATTAAAAAGTGTTGGAGTGAAAGTATTTATAAGGGAGCAAAAAAACAAAGTTATCCAAGAATTGCGGTAAAAATTATTTCTTAATTAGTCGGAGAGTAAATTACGTTGATGCATGGAGTATTTTTGAATCAAACGGATATGTAGTGCGTGGGTCTTTGCAAACATGATGTATGATAAAGTGAAAGTTTATAAGTGTCACTTGAATTGTGAGGAACAAATTTGCATGATTGAATAATATCATGTATTCAATATGAAACGCGCCTAATATGAATAAATCACTCTACTATAACATATAATATATATAGCTTCTTTGATGCACAGCTTGCGTGCGATAATATTAATTCATAATTTATTTAATAAATATAATATGTTTTGACTACTTAAAGATTTTGTTATTTCGAAATTCTTGATTGATTTTGTTTTGATTGCAGATGAATTGTACATGTATTTTTTGTTATGAAATTCTTGTTTTTCTCTTTCATGAAACAATTTTTTATTATAATTATAAAATTGAATTTTGAATTGTAATTATTGATTATAAATTTCATTTAAAAAAATTAAAATTTCTTAGTATTGGTTGATATTTTATTGATGTAGGTAAATAATACATTGACTTAATTGTTATATATTTATTAGAGTTGATTAAATTATTTTAGGAATGTTTATATGTTGCTTTTAAGTTATTTTTTTCACTTGTAGGGGTATTATATAATTTAGAGGCGACACCAATTGCTCCCCTTCCTTTATGTACGGAGTAATAGGGATATTTAACCTTAGAATCAATCACTTCTATTTTATTCCTTTTAGGAATGTTAATATTCCTCTTTTCTTTTGAGTAGTTTCACTTTCAGTTTTAGTTTGTTTTAAAAATATGTAATATAATGTTTCAAATTTTATTTAAGATAGCTTTTTTAATTCTAACATGTCCCTATTTATTACGGATTATATAACATTATTAATGAATTTCTCCATCCAAAATTCAAGATTCATTACTCCCACCCATTAGATCATAAAAAATAAAATAAAAAAATCAATATTCATACTTGTTGTTCAATCTATTTACACTCCTCCAATTTGTTTATCAGTTTTGAATTTAACCCTAACTACATCGACTTAGCTTATTTATGTTTTTATTTGGTTAAAGCACGAAATAATAACAACATGATATTTAAGGAACAGATTGAAGGAAGTATAATCTAAGAAGTATCAATAATACTCATCCTTACTCCCTAGCTTGTTCATGCATACCTCACATACCCTGAATATTTTAAATTTATTAATCAAGGGATAAAGAATCCATTAGTACGAGCAACTTCAAGAGGGCAATGATCCCATACTTGAGCATGACCTAAAGGTACTAATCTACCTTAGTGATGTGCTACAAAATTTCCTTCCCTTTTAACATGAGAATAAAGAATAAAATTACTCAGTGGAGTGAACTAAAGCCTTTGCCAAACGATTGATCATTACTTGGGAGTCCGATTCGATGATGATTCGGTTGAAACCATGAGTTCGTGCGAGAGTGACAGCAAGAGCAATGGCTTTGCACTCAGTCACCGATGGCTCCATATAGTCACACAAACGTCGCACGGTTGCAAAGTGCACCTTTCCCCGAGAATCACGAGCCACAACCCCAAACCCAATCCATCATTCAATGCATAAGGAGGCATCACAGTCCAGCTTAATAATGCCCTCAGGTGGAGCACACCATTTTTTGGGGCTAGTATCATGCACTCTCGATAAAGACCCATAAATCTTCGTGGTATAAGACACATAATCCAGAACCAAGGCACGAGTTCGAGTAGCCACTGAAGTGTATGAGATCTCTATTCCCTGAAAAATCATTATGTTCCTCCTATCCCAAATTAGCCATTTCAAAATAGCAGCTCGTTGTCACATCCGCTTATCATCCAACTCTAGCCAGAGGTCATGCACAACAAAGCAACCAAAAAAACATGATGCAGCGTTTCATTTTCCTCCGGGCACCATGACAACTCTTGGATTCGATCACGTACAAATAGCCAATGAATAAGGTATGATCGAGTTGGATTGTGCCAGGGCACCATAATATTGGTGTACTCGTACAAATTTTTTTTCTCCATCACCCCATATATATTTCTGATCTCCATCATCATAATATTGTTGTAATCATTTTTATATTCAATAAAATAATTTGTATTTTAATTTTATTTTATAATTACAAATTGTTTACACATATTAAATAAATTGGGATGACATGAGACAATAATACAAGTTTTTAATTATAATTGATTTTGTTTTCCTACCCTAATTTTTTTAATGTATTTATATTGATGAGTACGAATTATAGTAACTCCTTTAAAATATATATAGTTAAAAAAATTATCTAATATTCAACTAGTGCACGTATTATACAAAAATTTGTTTAAAAAGCTATTTAATTACGAACTACCAGCTAGTAACAAGGTTGAACTTTAACGTGTCTTGAAAAGTGTGAATTTGATTTGGATGCTGCAGGTATTCGGACTTCTTCACTTATCAGCTCGGCCTTAGTCTTGGGCTGATCTCACACTTCAATAAACCTCTTCGTACTTCGATCCAATCAATCGATCGATCAAGAGACTAATCCCTTTTGTTTAGGCCAGTAGCTAAAAAAAAAAGTCCTCGCTTTCTCTTTTTCAAGGGAAGGACAGCATAGCATTAGCTTCAATTGAAATGAAAAAGCTCCACTTTCTTTTTCAAGAAAGGCGGTGGTAGGCCGAAGAACCGTTGAACGCTTCAACTTGGCCACTGAATAAGGCGAAGGCTGGGCCAACTTACCACCATGCCATGGTAAGCTTTAAGTCCAGGAAGCTCAAGCCGAAAGCGATCACCTGTTGGCTCTCAAGATATGGTAAAAATGAGTCGTTTTAACGCATGTTTCCGACCCCCTCGTGTTCACCCTTATTGGGGTTTGAAAGTAGCGTTATTCCGCATTATTTATTTTTTGCCTCCTGTTGTTTGCACCTATTGTTTTGTTAGAGTCGGTCATTCTGTTGTAAATGAGGGAGTTTGGACAACCAACAATCAGGCATTGTACATGTACTGAACCCAGGATCAGTCATTGGGTTCTTTCTATTGTAGTTTGTAAAGCCACTTGGAAGCCTTAACCAATGATGGATCGAGCCCGGCTGAGGTACTCGCTTGCGGATGGACTTGAACCTGCGACCATTAGGTTAAAAGCCCAATGCTCTACCAACTGAGCTATACACCCCCAAAAAGATTGAGTAGTAAATAAAGATGGGTTCGGAAAAGAAGGCGGCCCCTGGCTGGGCTCATCTAAAGGGCGCGGCTCTCATTTCAGTGCTCGAGCTTGAGCTGATGTCCGCTCAAGGGGTTGGATAAGTGTCTGGTTTGATAGAAAGGGGCCTTTAGTCTTTTGATTAGAGTAGAGGTTTCAGCAAGCAGAACCTACCAATAGTCGCGAGTCTGTTTATAGTCGCGACTGTTGTCATAGTCAACAAAGGGGCGTTTAGGCTTCCAGAAAAAACTTCGAATTGGGAGGGCGATCCTCCGGTGAACTGACCGTACCCCAAACCTCGCCGCCTACAGTTCTCAAAAGAAATTCATTTCTCTCCTACCAGCTTCCAAATGAATGAATGGATTTGAAAGAAAGGTCTTGGTTGGGCTGGCTCTTTATTAGAGCTTGCCTACGGTACCTTTCGGGATCAAGCAATACGTAGTTCTTTTAAAGTGGAATGGCCGGAATTTTCCCTGTCCACTCCGCAACGCTCGTTGCAAATTGAGGGTTAGCTCGGCCAATTCCACTTTTGTGTAGTCATACCACCGAGCGAAGGTTCGAAGAGCTGGGCGGGTGAATGCATTTCGAGAGCTACAAAAATCCCTGTAGATCTTTGCTACCTTTGCTCCGGCGTCTCCCGCCGATTCAATGAGGGCTTGCGTCGCCCACCTCCCTATGAATTCTTCCTAGAGGGATATTTCTACGCCGCCCTGCATAATCCAAGTAAGAGTCAACATCTCGCTACTAAAAATCATTATCACGAGCAGTAGCTGAAACTTCTATTCGATCTACCGAATCAACTTCTGCCTACCCTGCCCGGTCAATGCTCGTCAAGAGTGGTTTTTCTTCAACGGGGAGGTCCAGCCTATTAATCCTACGCCAATGTCTATCCATAGTAGTGAGAGCGAGCTTGGTTCTCTGGCGCTTGGTAGTTCACCTTCTAAGTCCTCCGATTTGCCAAGAAGAACTCTTTCCCGACTGAAATGAGCAACTTACACTCGATCTCAAACGCCGGGAAAGCAATTAGCAATCGAAGCGCTTCAAGATAGAGGCTATTACGTTTTTGCTGAGTCTTATTGCATTAGTGTCTTAGTGCCTTTTTGACTTTATTAGCTGTATGCCTAGAAGAATAGGGTTCAGATGCAGGAATTACCGTGTTGGAGAATGACTGTTTCTTCTCGCAACTAGTATGAGGCCACTCCTACCCATTGCTGATAGAACTCAAATGCCATAACGCTGTCAGAAGGAGCTTCTATTAGCCATTAGTAGTTGGCACCATCCGCTCGGCGGTAATTGTTTCAGAACTGCCGAATAGTTAATCACCCCGAAGACGCATAAGAATACATCCGATGAATCATACAGAGCTCGTCCTGCGGCAAGCATCAAACCCTCATTCCAAAGCTTCAATTCCTACTACACAACAAAGGCAATATGCCCCAGTCGGTATGCCCAGGCAATCCTTACCCGAACCCGAATAGCAGGCCCTTCGGGGTCAAGCTCAACCGATAGGCCAAGTCGTCGATAGTTTGACCCCCTATTTGTAGGGGCTCATGCCGGCTAAAGCAATCGCTTAAAGCTATCGCTATAAGCTCTCCTATCTGCCTTCTGCGATATCTATCGCTAAAGCTCGCTATCTCTCGCTCTATCTCTCGCTATCGCTCTCCTATCGGCCTTCCTTCTTTCGCCTTATTAGAGCAGAAGCTGCTCTAAGGCGAAATAAGAGGCCCTTTTCATTTTGCCATCCTTGACTTGAGTTTCCATAAGCCCTATTACATCTGCTATAGTCGTTCTTATCATTCTTTTTACATCATCCACCTTTCGAGGCATATTCATGCCCCCTCACATTCCAGCCTGTCTCAACTTTCCCTAGGGTTGGGTTAAAGGTACAAGACGGCAATGGTTGGTCTGTCTTGAGAGGTTGGCATCATGAGAGCTTAAAGGCTTGGGATGAGTTCGACTCATCTGTTCCAACTACAACTTCTATCTCACGGCTAGATCGTGGTTTAAGCCTTGCACTAGATGGCGGAAGTCAAGGTTTTCTCCACGTGCCATACGTGACCGTAGCTGGCTCCATACCGCTAATAACTGTTTTATCGGCTTACCTTTTATTCGGTGTAATCCGGTAATTCAGTAGCGGGTGGTGAAGCGAAGGGAGCGGCGGCCCTCGGGTGAAATAATCTACTGATGCTATTAGAAAATCTTATGAATCACGCGCGGCACACTTTCTATATCTCCTCTGTCTACAAGGTGAACAGCTTAGCTTACAGCACAGCGTGTTCGCCACCACACTGGCTGGCTAGTGCATTGGCCTTACCGTAAAAAGGCAAAAGTATGAGCCTTCGATTAGAACGCCCCATATCTCGTGACACGCGGAGCGTGGCATTTCCTTTTAGCCGTATAACTTCTAACCAAAAGATTCATTCTTTATCAAGTACCATTCAAAGGTTGCATTATCTCCTTGAGTGCAGAAGAGAAGGACCCGTACAGAACGAAGTCAATCTTATTTATACATTAATTGCTATGGGCCCCTCTTATTGCATTGAAATTTCCAAATGTGTCCTTGTTTTGGTGGACTTAGAGTTTGTTGTTCGCTTTTAGATTGGCTCGCGAATTACGAGCGTGTTTGGATAGGAGGTACATGGTGCTAGTGAAGTTACTACGGAACTTAATTCTAACATTCGAGAGGATAACAGTGACGTGATTGTTAGTGGGATGGTTTAGTTGCTTTGGTTTTGTTATTTATTTAGTATTTTTTGTTTTTGTTATTTTGGTTCCTTTTCTTTTCTTTGTTCTCTCGGACTTAATCCCTCTTTCTACATCAGAAAAAATGAACTATTAGCATACATATCTTGACTATTTAACAGAATATAAGATGACTTTAAATTATACACTATTTAAAAAAAATCACAAACTCGAAAAAATATATATTGTCATATAGAAACAACATTCTTATAAGATATTTCACAACTACCTTCTACACTAATATTATTAAACAAGGCCCTATTAATAAAAATCTAACCTAAAATTTTAAAAATAAAATATTAATTGCATTGATCAAGTGATAGTTAACATGCATTCACTAGTAAAAAATGCATTACTAAGATTTTTAACATTTAAAAAATACGAATAATTTTATTTAACAAAATTAGTTGGACGCTCTAACAAAGATTGTAAATTAAATTATTTGCAATTATCATTGCCATATCTCTATTATATAAGGGATAAATAAACTTCAATGGATCTGTGAACCAAACAAAATTACGTGATTTGTTATCCTTTCCCTCACTTCACTCCTTATGAAATGTCAAAATATCTCATTTATTCTCAGCAAATTTAGGAGCACATTAAATTACCATGATCTTTCTCCTTTCATTCTATTGTACTCTATATACTTCCCTCATTTTTTATTAATTTCTCTCTCATAATGTTAATGGAAGGTGGCCATTAATTTGTTGTCTTCACTTCTCATTTCCTCCCATAACCCATTTTAGAATGTTATTCGGTCCCTTAGCTAAAACTCATAGTAGTGCTACTACATGTGTTGTTTGAAAATAATTCATAAATAATTATACAAATCACGACTACAACGCTATTGTATGGCGGGATCTGATCGGACCGTGCACAGAGTCGTTGGGTAGATATGATGATAACATAATATCAAATGCAAGATAAAGATATAAGATAGAAAAAATGCAAGTACATATATTATATAATAAAAATACACTATATTATTCACAAGTATAGATAAAAATATAAAGTAGATTATTATATGATACAAAAATACATTATATCATATTAAAGTACACTATATTATCAGAGTACATAATATTACATGTAGTTATAAATATAATATGATAACATAGAAGTACATTATTAAGATATAGAAGTACATCAATAATATCACCGAAGTATAAGATATAATTTATTTAGTATATGATAAAAAAGTACATTATATCACACTATATCATTCATAAGTACATAAAATCACACACAATTATAAGATATAAGTATATGTATATAAAATACATTATATCATATTAAAATACATATATCATTCAGAAATACATAGTACCACACACAATTACTTCCTCGTTACGCTAAATTAGCAACAATTTTCTTATTTAGAAATATCACAAAAATTGCAACAATTTTTTAATTTCCATGTAGTAAAAAAAAAAAACCATGCAATTACCCTTGTGTCCCTTTTCTCTCTTAATTGCAATTACCTCCAAAACATAACATGGCATCAATGACAGGCTTGTCGCGTACCTATCAAAATAACCTATTAAAACTAACTAATTGTAGCTAGTGGTAACAGGGTCGAGTCCACGAGGAAGCAACAATTAATTATAATTAATTAAAGCATCTAGATTAGTAAAAAGAGCCTTGTTGAGTTATTTAATCTACAACTAATTAAAGAAATAATATACTACCTAAACTATAATAAACACAAGTCTAGGCTATGGTTCACTATAACAACAAATCAACAATAATTGGCATCACAATCACAATAAGGCACAATCAAATAGGATCAAAGTTCTCTCGAATCGAATGAACCATAGAACTACTCCTAACCGTATCTCTCGACCAAGGATAGTCTCGTTCTACCTTATAGATCTATTAATTTCAACGCAATAAAACTCATACTAATCAAATACAATAAGTCGCTCACTGACATTAATTATATACATGAAAAAGCAATCAAACTAGGAAGACGATAAATTCCAAAATAAGAATTGAATCAAACCAAAACATGCTAATTATATTGTTATAGATCCCCAACCCTAAAAAGAAATCACTCAAGCATAATTAAATCAAGAATAACAATAGAATAATAACCTAAAATCATCATGGAAATCTAATGAAAATAATAATAACAATAAACAAATAATCAATACAAGAAAATAATAAAGAAAAACTATAAAAATACCTTGAACTTCAATTGATGGAGAAAATAAAACTAGGGTTTTGTGAATACGTAATTGAGTTTTAGTATAATCTCATAATAATCAAAGTAGTTTACAAATGAGGAAATCTCTCTTAAATACTCTTAAATTCCAAGATAGATGGCTGCTAAAAGTACAATATATTCCTCTAAATAACATCCCAAAAGAAGATATTAAATCGCCAAATCGATCTGAACCGATCGGATACAACAAACCGACCGGTTCAGATAAATCGCGGCATTTTCACTGGCTATCTTCGAAGCATATCTCGCTTTCTGGTTGTCTAAATTAAGCTATGACCTATCAAATCGAAGCTCTGAAGTCTAGTTTCCAATGTAATTAAATCACACCAATCTAACATACGAAACATGACTTATGACCAAAATAGTGAGCATATGTCAGAATCGATACTTCGCAACGATCATCTTCGCAAGCTCCACTCCTAGCTCCTCGCTACTCCTTCTAAGGATTCGTAGTGCCGCAAATGAGTCCAAAATCACTCCAAATCAATGAAAGCAACCTAAAACTCATCAAACACTAAACAAAACACATTAGTAGCAAAAAGGCGAGACCAAAATCATGCAAAATAGCAAAGAATGGGAAAAACCATATATCAATACATACATCAATCAACAATTAAGCTTGTGGTCCCTTTTCTCTCTCTTCATTTACAATAATAAACATCATTACCATGCTTAAACACCCCTTGCAATTTTGCCTAGGAGTCCGCGAACTCCTCTTGTGCTAGTTTAGCGATATAGAGAAGTATAAGATATGAGTAATGATCAAAATACATTATATCGATAAAGTCATATATCATTTAGAAGTACATTATTATCGTATTAAAGTATCTATTATCATCCAAAATACATAAATCACATATAAGTATAAGATTATAAGCATGGAGACAGATTGGTTATTATATTGTATACAGTAAATATATTATATCAAGAAATACATATATATATATAATTAACTATATCAATTCAAAGTACAAGTATCACACACAACTACAACAAGTCTCGTAAATAAAATAAAAAAAATAGAAGTAACATATATCGTAATAAGGTACACTATCATCATTAGGAATCATAATATCACAATCAATATAAGTTATAATGTAAACAATATATAATGCAAAACACATTATATTATATAAAGTATTCATATATATTAGAAACACATTAATATCATATTTTAAAATTTTTAATAAATAATAAGCATGCTCCAAAACGTGTAGACAGCTCATGATATTATATGAGACAAAAGTACATTATATCATTCCGAAAATATATTATATCAATCAAAAGTACATTATATCATTCCGAAAATATATTATATCAATCAAAAGTGCATTATATTATATGGGAACATAATAAATAATGTGAAATATATTACGAAATATAGATATGATATAGAAGTACATTATATAAAATTATGCTACATCATATTATTCACCACACACAAGTTTAAGATAAAATGTAAAAAATTTAAAATTAAAAAAAATAACGTAAATAAAATTCCATCAAAGTAGCAAAGTTTGTTTGACCATTTAAAAACTAGTTACTCACTTTTATGGGGTAGATGAATAAATGGATCCATTTCTGCTTCATTAAAACATGAAGAGAGAGAAAATGTAGATAATGACAAAGCTAAGAAAATGATAAAACAAAGTAATAAAATAGAGAAAGATAAGATAGTGATATGAATAAAGCAGATAAAGTTGTAAAAGTCATGTGATTTTGAATGGGTTCACAATATTTTTACTGTGAACCGGGTCCATGCAAGACCTCCTGTATCACATGAACTTACCGCACTTATCGCGTGCGTACGTAGAAAACTAGTGTTAATGATAGCATAACAAACTTGTGATATATGTAAACTAACTTTTTATATGCGCTCGATATGTACTTAGATTTATGAAAATTGTACATATATAGTATACATTAGAATAAAATGTTTATTATATATATTTGTTATAATTCATTTATAATTAATTAGCACTGTAATTGATTTTAAATTTTAAATACTTACAATGACTTGAATATGAATCTATTTTATGAAAATTCTTCCCTAAGGTCATAGGCACGAGTTTAGAATCCCTTTGGCAGGTACGAGTTTTAATTTTTTAATCCCTTTGATAGATTCAAGTTTTGGTGGGGTGTCTCGCTCAACCGTAAGTAAAATGAAGTTTTGACTGTTAAAACTCCAACTGCAGCCCTTACAACCACCACCAACCCCAACTGCCACCTCTAATAACTACTGGTTGCTACACCCAATTAACCACCACCACCCAAATGTCGCACCCTCACAAAAACCTACCACCACCCAACTTCCGCACCCACCCTCACAAAAATNCTGGTTGCTACACCCAATTAACCACCACCACCCAAATGTCGCACCCTCACAAAAACCTACCACCACCCAACTTCCGCACCCACCCTCACAAAAATCCATCACCACTCTCGCATATACACGGAAGCACCACCATCTCTCTCGCATATACATGAACGCACCACCATCTCCCTTGCATATACATGCAACAGTTGCTTTTTTGTCTCGCCGATGCCACCACGACACCACCGTCTAGGAATCTAGGGTTTTCGATTTTTTTATTTTGGTTGCAATTGAAGAATGGAAGGTTGCAATCGATGGGCCGATTTCGATGGTGGTGGGCCGATTTTGAGGTAGGGTTGTCATTTTGAGGGTCGCTGAGGATGGATTTGAGTGGGTTGAAGGTGTAGTTTCGTGGGTAGGATTGGTGGTGACTGGGTGTTTATGAGGGAGATAGGGTCGTGGGTGGGGCTGGATTATTAGTTCTAGGTGGAGGAGTAGAGTGGCGATAGTTGACTGTGATGGTGGAGGGAGATAGGATGTTTGAGGGGTCGACGACAGCAGTTGGCTGTGTGGTGATGGAGGAGGAGTAGAGTGGGGTGGGG
Source organism: Bassia scoparia (assembly GCA_008642245.1). Lineage (NCBI taxonomy): Eukaryota > Viridiplantae > Streptophyta > Magnoliopsida > Caryophyllales > Amaranthaceae > Bassia > Bassia scoparia. The sequence goes on from SNQN01000456.1 coordinate 123,146, forward strand.
GAGGAGGTTTTAATGGAATATTCTTTATTTTACTTACGGTTGAGACACCCTATAAAAACTCATACCTACTAAAGGGATTAAAAAAAACTCGTACCTGTCAAAGGAATTTCGAGAAAACTAATGCCTATCAAAGAGAATTTCCCTTTTTTTATATATTTGTTTTAATTCGTTTTGAGTAATGTTTATTGATTTGAATTTTTCATCACCAACTAAATCCTATAATAAATGTACTATTCATTTGGAAAAGGGTAACTTAGTCAAATCATATACTCTCTCTATTTCATAATGCTCGCTTCCCAGCCAATACATGTTTTGTATCGACTATATCTTTAGTGTTTAGTTGTATATTTGTAAAAATTATAATGATTAAATATTAATAATCTAGTCATTAATATGAATCAAACAAAATCTCACATTATTATATTTATATATTCTGCTACATCAATCGTTATTTACAAGATTATCTTTACTTGTGAATAATTAATTAAAAATCAGAAACGACATAAACATTAAATAACGGAGGAAGTACATGTCATTACACAACTTTTAAAATTGATTAATGGTAAAAAGGACATTTTAGGTGAACACCACTTTCACCCCTTATTTCCTTTACTTATATTCCATATAATAATAGAAATTTACTTGAAAATGTTGCAATCCCAATTTAGTTTAAATTGATCTAACTTGCTTGTTGATCATCTAGAAATCTAGCATCCTTATTATTTCTTTTAATTTCTTACATTTTCTAAGATGGTCAAGTATACTCTGGAATCCATATGGTGAATCTCTGGTATCTTAATGCGTAATCTTCATCACTTTTTATAGTATTTCATATTTGCGAACCTTACGTTAATTAATATTCAATGTTGCATATCTTTGTTTCCCAGTTAATCAAGTTACT
>SNQN01000456.1:124768-137069 GCA_008642245.1 Bassia scoparia
CCAAAACACAGCAGCGTCATTTTGCTTCCCGTCTGAAGGATAAACCGTCCTTCGCAAGCAATATTACGACCAACCATGAGAGGCTTAAAGCCCGCGGACACTGCAACAAGGACGGCGAGCTTTGCAACGCCGTGTACGGTAAGAACTTCACGTGTTGYGGRAACAAGTGTTTCGATTTCACCATTGATACGAAGCATTGCGGAGCTTGCAAGAACAAGTGCAAGTTCACCAATGATTGTTGCGACGGAACGTGTGTCGACAAATCCTACGACAAGAGGCATTGTGGGAGTTGCAATAACAAGTGCTTAGAAGGGCAACTATGCGTTTATGGCATGTGTGATTATGCTTAATTACTCCATTTATGGTTGTTGTATAGTTGTATTATTATAAGAAATTTTGCCAAAGATGGAAGAATTCCATTAGGTACTACAATATATTTTTGATAAAACTTCATTATGTAATTTGTCAATCTCATTGAACTCTTGTATTAATCGAATTTCTTTTTTATTTTTATTTTTTTTTTGCTCAATATAATAAAGTTTCGTATATTTTTCTATAAAACTTGCACCTGGTGAGTAGTGAAAAAAAAATGTTTTCATTCTAGTATGTACTTCATTCAAATATAAGAATAAGAATATAAATAATGTATATCACGGTATGTAGGAAAGGTTAAGATTAGAGCGGTGGTAGCCCATGGGGTGGTAAACGATCAAGTTGTCCTACTTGCAAGCAGCTCAAGTTCGTTCGAATTATCTCAAAACTCGATAAGATATTATTTTTTTAACAGATATAATATATATTAAGCTACTAAGGAGAGTACATTTGATACGGAGTAACTATTTTCAATAATCTAATTTTAAAATTAAGAAATATATGGACAATCAAATACTCAATAAAAATTAGAAAAAAAAATTCTAGAATAATAATCACCTTTTTTTTTATGCAAAGCAGGCGACAAAAGCAACATTATTTTCGAATTCAACATTATTTTCGAATTCCCTCAATAATAATCACCCCTTTGCCCCCATTATCTATTAATAATTCAACATTATTTTCGAATTCCCTCAATAAGTTAACATTGTACTAACATTAACCTTGGCCGAGTCATTTTATTGTTTGTTTTGTCAAACAAATAATGCGTGGAGATTCATCTTATGATGAATAACCTCATGCATTTTGKACACATTTAACTCAAACTCAAAGTTTAAAATTTCAGTGATGATGAATATCAACTAACTCATAATTTAAAGTCATGACAAATATTATTCAAGGTCCTACATTATATATGTCATTGATTCAACTGCCTCATTCCAACAAAAAGAGGGAAAAAAAAGCTTTTTCTTGGACTAGATTTAGATTTAGGAAAATGTAAATTTTGGCACCCCTTGATCTTACATGAATGAATATATAGTGACTATTATTAACTGTTCATATAAGAGAAGGTGTTAACCAAATCATCTCAAGATTCTCAATCAAAAGCTTAAATTGATGGTTGATCTGAGGTCCAGGAATATGTTATATACTCTATCACTACTCCCCTCACATGAAAAGTCATTTGGATTTGAAATGTGGACGCAACACGGGCTTGCTCATACCTGGTGCAAATTAATTACACTTGAAATGTGGACGCAGCACAATCTCGCTCAGAAGGAGATGAGTGACAAAATGATTTGGAGATTGCCAAAATCACTACTCATTACATATTTACGTCTCTTATGGCCGCACTATTAGTTTTAGCTTTCAAATTGCAAGTTTTATACTTTGTCCATCAATAAATATTTACAACAAATGAATATTTTTTTCACAAATAATATACTTTTGTTGCAAATATTGGTTTACCGAGAAAGTATATATATATATTTTTTGATAAGTTTATATATTTATTTGAGAGGACTAGTACTTCATCATATAGTGTAAAGTTGTCGCGGAGATTCACCTCATGATGAATCTAGAGTAAAATAAGGGAGATGCGCATGCATTGAATGACTAACAATAATATAATTAATGATTAGTTAGGTCAATTTTCAAGCTAAGGGTTCTTCCACACTAGCTGCAAATGCAATTCAGTTTTTAACCAAAAAAACTACTCTTGCTCTTTGCTTCACATGAAAACATGCATGGACCAATTCAGTTTTTAACCAATCATTTTTAATTAAATTTACAGAATTAGCGTATCTAAGTGTCTTGTTTTCAAGTTATTTTATTGAGCAAGTGTATATCAATTGAATCTTGTCACTAAAATGATGTGTTGCTTCTACAAACTCTTTTGCTTCCCTTGAACTAAATTTATGAGTATTTCCCTCCCGCAACGAATTCCTCGCCATTTAAAAATATTGTTGTAATTATATATTTGATCTTGCTAACGAACGCCGGCCCCAAGCCGGTTTTAATTAAGATCTAAACATATTTTCTAAAATGTTATAAATCTTGAAATACATGTCAAAATCACGCGTCAATTGGTGTAATTAATGTTTAGATTCATTTAATATTTTCATTTTTAGTTAACTTATCTAATGCTCCTTAGTCAGAGTTGAACCTTGATTGATGACCGTGTAATATGAAATGTCCTGGCGGAAGTAAAATGAAACAAAGGGAATTATATAATGTGTTTTTCAATTAAATTAATAAAAATGATACTCTAAATTATTGTAATTAAATAATTAAATTCATTTGTAAAGAAGTAGTAAGTTCAACAACTATTTTCATTTTTTACATGTTTTGTCTAATATCTTTTGTAATCTCTTGGAACTACCTACAAATCCCCCTTGCATCCCATATTGTTATTTCACTTAGCTTGCTTCTAATATTATTTAGCATGCATCTTCTTCTTCTTTTTTATTTTTTCAACAATAATTCAATAATTAAGTTAAGAAAGTAAAGAAACACATACAAAAACGTTGACTTCAGTCATCCCATGCATTTCTCACCACATGATACATACCAAAAGTCGTACCCTAAGTTTCAATCATACTCCATTCATTACCCTCAAATAAGTAACCTTTTCACTATTTTTCTCTTTAAAAAGGTTTTAATTCACCTTATTTTAAGAGTCAACGCGGCAACTCTAACCCTTATAAATACCCTCCATTTCTCTTACATCTTTCTAAACCAACCTCACACCACAATTCATCAAGCAATCAACAACCAAAAAAAAAAAAAAAATCATACACTACCACCTTTGATTTTCTCTTATTTCATCTTTCATTCACAAAAGAATAATTCGACTAACTTTAAGGTCAGTCGCTAAACAACCTTTTTCTTGTAATATAATTTCGAAGATTATGGCTTCGACAACAATGAAAACAACCATCAAGGCATGTGCCCTAGTGGCCATWACCATGGCATTTGCCATTATTGCACTAAGCTCCTTGAGTATTACCTACCAAAACCCGGCTCATCAGCAAGACGACGACGAAAAGGTCATCCAAGAGACAGTGGTCGTCCCTTCTAAGAGGATTAACCGATTCCTAGGWGAAAGCAACTATGACCTCCATAGAAGAAGCCTAGCTCCCGCTGATCACTGCCACAAGGACGGCGAGCTWTGCAACGCCGTGTACGGTAAGAACTTCACGTGTTGCGGGAACAAGTGCTTCGATTTCAGCATCGACAAGAAGCATTGCGGAGCTTGCAAGAACAAGTGCAAGTTCACCAACGATTGCTGCGACGGAAAGTGCGTCGATAAATCCTACGACAAGAGGCATTGTGGGAGGTGTAACAACAAGTGCGCGAAAGGGCAATTGTGTATTTATGGCATGTGTGACTACGCTTAATCGATTGGTTCGATCGAATTCGTATAAATATATACTCCGTACTTCATATAAGTATAAAGTGTGCTATAAAATTGATATATCTTGGCTAAGATGGAAATTCCATTTGAGCCAGAGTACATATGAAGCTAGTACATATATTCATCATATGTATGTACTATATAATTTTGTTGAAGTTGTAATTGTGACTTGACCATTTGTTCTTGTTTCACCAAATTCTTTTGGCTAGTAGCCGGATTATTGACATTGAAGATTGAATTAATTTTCATTTCATTCTTATGTTATAAATAAATAAATAAATAAATAAATAAATAAATAAATAAATAAATAAATAAATAAATAAATAAATAAATAAATAAATAAATAAATAAATGTATATATGTGTTATTCATGCACTTTTTGAAAGAGTACAATATTGTATGGCTTTAATTTTTTTCTTGAATGCTTTTACAAATATTTGTTAAATAAATGAACTTTAAAGATGCATAAGAAAAATCACTTGCTTGAATAATTTCATTCTTATACGCTGCTACACTTCGGTTGTGTTATGATCCTACTAGCTCCGAATTAAGTTCATTTCTAAGTGAGATTGCTGCGAAAATTATCTATGATTTTCAATTGATATTATAGTTGTAAATTAACAGAAAAATACCTCCCTTCGTTTCAAAATCTGTTTGTCACTTGTATGCCGTCCAAATCATTAACCCGAAAAAGTCGTCACAAAGCTTATAGTAAATTTATGTGGAGGAAATGCAAATAGAAGTCTTGAATTTCAATAAAAACTTTATGTGTTCGTCGAAGTAAATGCCAAATGGGGAGACTGCCAGAATGGAATGACCTAACAAGTTCTTGAAGCATGCCAGTGCATATTGCCATGTATAGAATATTAATGAGTACGCTGTAGTAGTTTTCTTTAAAAAAAATATTGTGCTTGATAAATAGCTATAATGGCTATACTTAAATAGATCATATTAATATCATAGTGGTTTTTGATTTTGTCGAGGAATCTAGGACTATGTTGGGGACTGCGGGTTATATTATGTTGTTCTCCCACAATAGAGGAGATGAGTAAAAAAAAAAAATAAAAGGCAAAGTTAATGAACATTTTTGGCAATAAATAAACAATATTTTAAGTCGAAATGTTAAATTAAGTAAATTTATTACCGTCGATGACTGATTATTATGTATTTCAAATTCTTAACTTTTTTAGGAAATATATTTTTATGTTGAAAAACTACATCCCGAGGAACTGGAGTACGATAATTTCTTCTAACATCATTGTGTATAGAGGTGTTAGAGGTTTTGAAACTGCTAGGTAAAAGCGATTGGGATTAGGATTGCATCGCTTGGGCATCTCTCTCCTATAACCATCGGCATTCATGGTTATCCTTAACAATTTGACATAATATATAGAGAGGAAAAAATCTCAAATCAGATTGCGGTTTAACTATATTACGGAGGAAAGTAACTACGATTCTAGCGGCACTACGTACTTATTTATATTGTGAAAACTATCAAAACTTCATAATTGGTAATGTGACTGTTATTAGTAATAATACTATCTACATGAATGAAAATTTGTTGCACAAAAGTTTGGAAATCGAAACGTCAACCTTATCTTTAGTGGTGTTGCAACAAAATAGAGAGAAATGTGAACGAAATCGGGATCTGACATGTAATGATGATAATAATTTGATATAAGTTATTAAGCGTTCGATCATTGATTTATATCGTGACTTTAGTACGTCTAGTGTCAATACAGTTTCTTCACACAATTTTTTCTTACAACTGCACTTAAGGGTAATTAAAACTAGTATTTTGGAATGTTAATAAATAATCATGTCTAAGTAGTCTAGACTCGGGAATATCGCATGTGAGCCTACGATGTTTTGCTAATTAATAGTACCGTGATTGCAGGTAACTAAATTGAAAAATTTGATCTGATATTATTAAACTGACTCATACCTGCACTCGCTACAAAGTCTACGGAAAGAAAAAAACCGAAATTAAATTGTTGATAGATTTGAAAGAAATTCCAATAGAGAAATGGACATTAACCGCAATAAAAGTAAAATTGTCGATTCAAACTAAAAATGATTTAAATTATTGAAACCGATAATTCTATATGATGTAATTTTGTCTAAAATCTTTGGTAATATATAGTATATACTCTGCAGTTCTTTTCTTGCTTTGCCATTGAGATTGATGCTACTTAAATCGTTTTTTTTTTTTTTTTTGGTGTTTAGAGAGTCACGGAGGCATAGATGAGAATTGGTCTCTATATTTCTTGAAATTGTGAATTTGTGACTTAAAAGGAAAATTCTAGCCAACTGAATCATCCTCGCTCTCAAATATTACGTAAATTGTAGGAGAATTTATTTCCGCACTTCAATAAAGTTACAAAATTTTTTGTGAGCACCATAGTAGTTGCTTAATTGGAGTGCGAAAATCACAGGCTACTCCATAAAGCTTGGCAATTTGATACCTTCATTGAAGAATAAAGCTAGAAAAACAATGTAGAGTGCAAGAATTTCCATGCATTTAACTAATGTAGCCATGTAGGTATGTGGTGTGTGCTACTGTACGTGGCACTTCAACAGTGGTCGAACCATATGTTATACATTTACTTGCGTTACATAATACGCATAAGCTAAGGAACCGAGTAATTACATAAATAGCGTTTTAGCAACGTTTTTAATGTACAGCAATCAAATGGCCTAGTTTAATTAATGATTAGCTATATTTTTWAAAAAAAAGAGTTTTAAGCTGTTTTCACTTCACAAAAACGTTTTAGCCCTTTGCTTCATATCATGAATTGAGTAATTAATTGACCAATATATAATTGCATGATATGATATGATGGTCGGTAGTACTACTTCATGAGGTACCTTACCATAAACTGCCATAAAGGGTCAATATCTATTCTACCATTGTTTTGGCTTTCTATTATAATCGTTTTTGTTTTAATAAATTTATGTGAAGATAGAAAGGAGTGTTTATTTGTCGCAACAACATCAACTGTAYATAGGTTAGGTGATGATCATATTGTAATACCTTGCTATTTTAGAAGTTCGAGGTGAAAATGTCGACCCTATTCTTACAATTGAGCTCGTGTAGTCATGTGAATTTCCTGATGAAAATAAAATGTCATCCATATAATTGATCTTGTCCATCTTATACCTCTCCTAGCTAGGATCGGACTCCAACCATATGGTGCCAAGAACGAGCTTGTGATGGCCTGGTCTAGGTCGTCCAACTTATGTACATGGTGCGTGTTGACGTGTTGTACGTACCTTTCTAATTAATTAATTGTTACTCATATATATAGGAACGACTCATGCATGCCCAATACATTTTATGCTTGATTAGACACATACTCCGTATATTAGCATGGGCAATGGACTAATGATAAACAATATTTAATTCTAATTAAGTTCATAAGCACTATTATATATATACTCTATATCTATTATTAGTGCACTAATAATAAGGTATGGCTACCTATATAGATATTGAAGAATAGATCAAGAAATTTAATAATTAGAGATTGATCATGACTAGTTAATTAAACACCTAGCATTTCACATTAGAAGCTTATTAATTAGATCCATGATTAAAAGAACTAACCTATATTCCAAGCCATTGACCCTATCATCAATCTTAATTACTATAATAGTAAACAAATTGAATCCCCTTTTTCAAACCATGCAACTCAAACCTAGCTTCCCAACTTCTTAAGATAAATTAACTCGAGAAAAATCTTTGAATTGTAGTCACCTTCAATTCTAATTAATAATCTAAATTATTAATTATTATTATTATTATTATTAAGAAGTAAAACACCATATTAGTATATTAAACCACACTCTATGCAAGCAACTTCCCCCCAAAATCACACTACAACACTTTTTACACCACTTTTCTCGCGTCAACTCCCTCCTTTATTCCTATATTAAACCACACTCTATGCAAGCAACTTCCCCCCAAAATCACACTACAACACTTTTTACACCACTTTTCTCGCGTCAACTCCCTCCTTTATTCCCTCTATAAGACTAAAACACCTTCCTCTTCTCAAAACCATCCTTAATAATAAAAATCAAAAACCCATCAAAGCAAAACACCAAACCATCAAAACAATAAGCTCCCTCCTCCCACCTCCCGTTGACATTTTCCGATGTCGACGACCATGATCATCAAGAACACCCTCAAGGCAGTTGCCTTGGTGGGCATCACCGTGGCAATGATGGTCGCACTCAGCTCCATCACGCTGCGATACCAGGAGACCGACGGCATAACTCAGGAAACAAAGGACACCATAAACAACAACAGCAGTGTGCTGTTGCTCCCGTCTAAGAGGATWAACCGGTTCCTGGGCGAAAGCATCCCCCACGGGAGGAGCCTGAAGCCCGCGGACCACTGCCACAAGGACGGCGACAAGTGTGAGAATGTCTACGGTGTTACGGGGCAGAACTTCTACTGTTTGCGGGAACAAGTGCTTCGATTTCTCGATCGACAAGAAGCATGCGGTGTTGCGCAAGAACAAGTGCAAGTTCACCAACGACTGCTGCAACGTAAGTGTGTCGACAAGGCGTATACGACAAGAGGCATTGCGGAAGTGCAACACTCCCTGCGCGAAAGGGGCAGTTCTGCGTCTACGGCTGTGTGATTATGCCTAATTTCATGAGTTCATTATATTATTTGATGAGTGTTTGTCATTTATTTGAACAATAAACAACCACAAATGATATTACAAGTGGTGTATTTTATACATTTTAATTTTTAATTCAGTCATACAAAAAAAAAAGTTTAACAATATTATTATGATTTCTTGTTTTGAAAGGCATTTTGTGCTATTTTCAAGACCAATTGTGTTGTATACATGTTATTCATACAAGATTTTTATTTAAATTTTCATTCCATATTGTAATTGGTTGTTTGTGGCTATAAAACTAATGTTGTGTTGTGTTATAGGCTGTGATAATCACAATTTTCTTGATGAGGAAGTATTTGACTTTGATTGGTATGTATGATGTATGAGGAATATTGAAATTTATCTAGCTATAATGTGTTAAGTATTTTATTTGTTTGCATTATTTTTGTACCTAGGCGTTTGTTCTATGTACATGCATGTTACGATGTTGGTACCCTAATTAAGTTGTTGTGAACATGCATTTTTCATCACATGTTTTGATTTTTGTACATTTACTCGGTTCTTTTCAACACTACTTTGATTAGGAAACCACACAAGGTTAAGTTGAGCAAAGCTGCAAAAATTGACAACATTACGGGAGATACCACTAAGTCCTTGTATGTCCAATTTGTCATTAATGTCATTAACATTGTTTAAAACGTCAAACTAGCTCAATTTCTAATATACCATCAACAATAGGTTGCAATGTGTAAATATAAGTGAGGGAAGTCCGCAGTTGCGCGTGAGGCAAGGTTAGACAGAAACGATAGTAGTGAGAGGGTCAAGTTCCGGCACTGTATCGAATTGAAAGGTCTGGATTTAAGGGGCATAGTTCATAGTAACGTCTAATTGATTAAATAGATGTCATGGCTTCGCAAGAACCGTCTGCATGTTTTTGTTATCCTCGCTCATTGTTGAGAAGGTGGGTCTTCAGTGTTAAGAGTGGTAATATCTACATGTGTAATTTTCAACAATGTTGTCTTGTTGTTCCTTTGAATATTTGTTAGAAAGAACTATTTACAACTATGAGAGTATCAATTAGATTTCTACAGGCTCCAGTCAAAGATATAGAGAGAACTATTCTTCAGTGAGTTATGAATATAAGTTCAAGTAGTGAGTATCAATCGCAGTACTAGTTGGTTATTATTGCAGATCATATAGATGCTAAAAAGGTATATAAGATGCTATTGTCTTATGTTGTGAGAGCAGTAGTCATTGTTGAATCATATTTATATTCAGATTCAATTGCACAAAATATTATTAAAGTGATTCTTAATGCAACAAGTAGATTTCTTGTGGCAATTTTGTGTTGATGCAAAAGGCGCAATTTTCATTGGTTATCGCAAAGGAAAAAGGATTCTTTATTAAGTATCAAACAAGTAATACAAGCACCAATTAAAGGATTTAAAGCATTGTTGCTTAATTTTGCATGTATTATTACGTAAAATAAATAATATTTGAGATAGTCAGAGTGATGTGTATACCTGGGTGCAACGTTTGTCAGTATTTAAGGAGGAGTTTACACTCTAATTAATATGGTACAGAGGGTTGTTAATCGAGAGGAAACAAAAAAGGGCGCAAAAAGTGAAAGCCAAGAATATAATGTAGAATCAAAACAGTGCAAACTCCTTGATTTTTACAACATATGATTAATTTTTGTTTACTTGAGTATTAGAAAGAAAGATACGACCCAATCGACACTTTTAGTTGCGCAATGAATCTCACAGTAAGCATGCGACCTCGTAAATAATTGTAGCTTAGCTAATAGTATTGTCTACTAGAGGATATTTAGTTGGGTCCTTTTTTCACATCTTTACTGTAACTCAATTGTTCCCCCTCATTGCATCACGAGGAGTAAACGATATTCACTTATTGCTAATTTGATACCAGACTTGGTCTATGTTGTAAGGGGTTTCATTTCGTGGACTCATAATCATGAGAGTTTAGATTAGTGACGAGCGTGAGAGCTCACGATAGTTATTAATAGAGAAACTGGTGGATGTTTTGTGTATGCAAGTTTGATCATCCGTAATATAGTCGAAATATTTAATTTAAAAAAAGAGTAAAGAATAAAGAATTATTTGTCTCAATAGGAACCACATGTCTTTCGAATTTTTGGATAATTAGATTGGTTTTAGAGTCTAGCGATATCAGCTGCCCAATAAGACTGTGATCAAAATTCGATGAGTCGATGACTTTTGGAATTGGTAAAGAGGTTAGAAAAGATATATAAAGTGATTGAATTTGAGAAAGGAACGAGTATTAATTCTGGTCGTTGTGATGGGTCTATATAGGGGATAGAGAAAGAGAATATATGTGAATAAGATCGCACGCAAATGACGTTTCAGATTTATAGGCACTCAGAGTCTTCCTTCATTTGAATTGATTGAGTTACAGCTATTGAATTTATTGCACTGGCCTTAGAATATGAAAAAGGAGACACACGTGAGACTCGTGTTTTCGCATTAAGGGCAAAAAATCGTTTAATTAGGGTATGTAGTGTGGAAATTTTTGGTTATTGTTCAACCTAAAGATTAATTTAAGATGAACAAGCCATAGCATTAAGGAACTTAAGATTTCTTGGATGTGAATGATGGAATGCTTTTAAAAATTGACAATACTGGCATTAGTGTTTATTGGGCAATTGAGGCTTGTTGGCGCTACCCCTCAAATAAATATCGTTACTTCATTATGTTAACAACACGAGCATGCTCAGTGATATGTGAGACAGCGTGGTTAGAGTAGGGACTCTTCTATGTAGAGAGGCTAGGGTGCGAGTGATGTGGTTAGGATATATGGGTGTGTGGAAGTGGACGGCTAAATCACCTTTGCGCCGTTGTAAGGTTTGGACTGTAGAATGGCAGTAGTTGGTGCCGATCGATGAAACATTCGCTGTCTACAAATGTGAAACCCTACTAACTCACTAGTCGACTAGCATTTGAGTGGGTGAGGTTCGCTAATCGTTAAAAATTGGAGACCATCATGAATCTCATGAGAAAAGGCTTTAACGCAAGACATCTATTGGAATAGTCCATAGCCTTGAGAAATGACAAATTTCGGCGGTAGTGAATTTAACAGCATCGAGTTTATGAGATATGATAATTATCAAATTATACAAGGTTCGTTTAAGAGTATGTCTGGGTCCTTGTGTTTAAGAAAATAAAGATGAACAGGATATGTTGTAACCTATTAGTCTTGAAGTGCATGAAAATGTTAAAGTTATCAATACTTAAACTATGCAATTAAAGCACCCCAAACCTCGGTCGCATTTCCCAATTGCTGTTAAGGTGGGACAGCGCATGCGAGAGCTCTGATTGGAACCCCCAGTAAAAATGACTACTCTGTGGGATCCATCACAGACAAGCGTTGGATTGAGACAGGGAGGAAAGAATGTCTCACACGCCCAGAGACTTAGGAAGTGTTGAATTGTTACGATCGTTCAAAGCGATCTCGTAAAGTTGGAGGTACGGATTTGTGAGTAATGCGGAAATATAGTTCTTATGTAGGTAGCTGCTAGCCGACAGGTTTGATGTCCGACCAGACCACAAGCACACATAGAGGAAAAGCGACGATGTTTTTTTTTTGCTTTCTCATATTTGCTTCTGCCTGCCTCAAAGGCCATTGGCCAAATGTTTTAAAGACATAAGATATATGGCCTAAACAGAGAACCTTCATTCTAGGTTACCTAATTTGGGCTAATGTAACACTTAGTATCAATGCTCATGAATGATATTAAGTACATGTTAATGTGATACAGAGATAGATCCTGTACTCTGCTCTAGTTCAGCAGAAGGAGAGCGATGTGGCCTGCTGCTTCTTGGACAAGTAATTTCTGTTAATG
>SNQN01000456.1:137094-147578 GCA_008642245.1 Bassia scoparia
ACTAATATGTATGATGATCTTTGTTTTTTGAAGGGCTATATGTTGAGAGTGGTCTAATATCGTCCAAGCGTGAGTTAGGATCCGAGATTTGTATCGTTTTGCTTCATACATTTATCATCATGACATAACAAGATTCTTTATGATGTAAAGGTTGTTGCGATTGTCCAGTACTTTGGTTAAGGATAGGGTTGGTTTTGCCTGCATCCTAAAAAGAGCGTTAAAGTGTCGTGTGCTGTTATATGGGTGATTGGATGCATAATGAGTAGTATTTTTACCTTAGTATTAGGCTCGAGGATGAATGGGAATAAGTCGACAATTTTGTATGAGCAAGTATTGAGTAAGTGTGGTGATTGGTATGTATTGATAGATGAGGGAATATTGAGTAGAATGTTATTACGCTAGCTGATGAGGTATGGTGGGTGTATAGGATGTTTGGTATTGTTGGCAGTTATGGATTTCCTGTACCGTGTTAGGTGATCGTTGCTATTGTAGCTGGTGTACATGCATTGTTAACGATTGGTACCCTAATTAATGGGTTTGTGTGAAAATGCATTCTGTATCATCACATGTTTTGAGGTTTTTTGTACATTACCTTCGGGTTCTTTATCAAGTGATGCGTCAAGGCGTTGGGATTTAGGAACCAGCGTTTACAAGGTTGGAGGAGTGGTGAGACAAGGAGCTGTGCAGAAAAGTTGGACAACATAGTCGGGGGGATTGTCACCACTAAGTGTCATGGATGTTCAATTGTGTCAGAGTGTTCATGATAAGCAGTTGTTTGAAGACGTGAGATCGTAGCTCAATCTTAATATAGTCGCCATGTCAACAATGAGGGGTAGGCGAATGTGGTAGATATAATAAGGGTTCGGATTCGTAGCATGAGTTTGTTAAATGAAACGAATATGTCAGGTATGCATCGGAATTCGGGAACGTCTAGGTTATAGGCAGAGTATGGATGGAGAGGGAGATTGATTATGGTATGAATTCAGTGCTAGTGGCAGGAACTGCTCTTTTTTTTTTCGTTTGCTTTTGCTACATGTAGAATTACTCTTTTCAACATTATGTCTTGTTTCCATCGTGAATATGATGTAGAAAATATACAACCTATGAAGAGTAATTCAATTGAGATTCTTACACACTAGTTCACAGATTAAAGAACACCTATTTCATCTATTGATTAATTAAGAGTATATCAATCCATCTATTATTATTCAACATATGGCTAAAAGGTATAAGTAATCAGACAGTCGTTTTCTGAAGATTATCATTGTTGAACGTCAATATCTATATTCATGATTCATATGCAACAAAATAGTATGATTTAAAGTGATTCTTATGCACAAGTAGATTATTTCATTTGTGCATTGTTGTGTTAGCAAAGGAAGAGTTCTCATTGGTTGATGCAAGAACAGAGGATTGCTTAATTATAAGTATCCAAACAAGTACTACAAGCACCAAAATTAAGGATTTCAAGCATTGTTGCTTAAGATTTTGCATGTATTTTACGTACAAAAATAAATAATAGTTTGAGATAGTCAAGTGATGTGATACCGTAAGTTTCATATTAAGGAAGTGTTCACAAATTAGGTTCCAAATATCGAGGACAGAAAAGGCCAAAGAAAGCCAAAAATAGAGAAAATAGGAAACACAAAACCTTGATTTTCGACATAATATACATTTATTGTTTACTTGAGTATTAGAAAGAAAGAATCAACGAATCCCCTTTAATGCATGTATAATTCGCAAATGTAATCGATCACAGCAACTTAATTTGTAGCTTAGCTTAGTTTGCACAAGATATGTGGCCTTTTTTCAACATGCTTTCTTAACTCAATGTCCCGCCTCTTGGCTACCCACTCACTGCAGGCGACATTCACTCTATTGAAATCTATTGGATACCAGACTTGGTCTATTGTAAGGGGTTTCATTTCGTGTGACTCATAATCATGAGACAAAGTTGACTGGCTTCGATTTATTATAGAGCGAATTTTTTTGTGTATGCAAGTTTGACATCCAGTCCAACTACGAGAATGATTAAAATGAATTTATTCCAATAGGACCATGTCTTTACAATTTTGATTATATTATTGTTGAGAGTACGTATCCATGCCCAATAAGAATTGAGTCAAATATTCGATGGAGTCAATGACTTGGTTTGGAAAGAGTTAGAAAAGATATATAAGAATTATGAATTTGAAAAGAACGAGATTAATTGCTTGTCGTAGGGGATGGAAGAGAGAATATATGTGAATGATCGCACAAATAGAGTTTCGATTATAGGACTAAGTCTTCTTCATTTGATTGATTGAGTTACACTATTGATTTATGGAACATCGGCCTTAAATATGAAAAAGGAGAGCAACGTGAGACTGGTGTTTTTCATTTAATTTGGCAAAAATGGTTAATTAGGGTATGTATGTGAAATTTGCTTAATTTTCAACTAAAATAATTTAAATGAACAAGCTGCCATTAAGCGTTAAGATTTCTTGGATTAATTGATGAATGACTTTAAAAATGACATAATGCATTAGTTTTGGGGCAATTGATTTTCGCACTCCCTCAAATAAATACGTATCACATTTTTAATAACACCATGTAGTGATTGTGAAAGAATCAGTGTTATATACTTTTATGTAGAAGGAGTGCAGATGTTGGATAAGTGTTGTGGAGTGGCGGAAAATCACTTGCCGCTTAGTTTGACTGTAAATTATGTGGCCATAGTTGGCATGCATTGCCCTTGTCTACAATGGACCTACTAGACTAGTAGCACTAGTAGTGTGAGGTTCTAACGTAAAAATTGGACCCATCATGAATCATCGATGAGCTTTAACGCAAAATTCTGTGTAAGACCCTTAGCCTAGAGTGACAAATTCGAGTTGATTGGTTTAACAGCAATAGAGTTGAATATACGTAATTTATCAATATCAAGTGTACGTGATATGTTTTGGTCCTTTGTTTAAGAAAATAAAGATGAAACAGTATGTGTTGAACCTTATGTGTCTTGATTACCTATAGAAATGTTTAAGTTATCAATAACAATTAAACATGCAAATAAATACACCCCAAACCCTCCATTTCCCATTGACAACCCTCGCTTGAATCCCTCAGTACACTTTGGGATCATCACACAAGCGTTTGATTGAGACAGGGAAAGAATCTTCCACCAAGAACTTAGAAGTTTAATTTTACGATCGTTCAAATGCGATCTCTAAATTGAGGTACGGATTTGTGAGTAAGGTGCGGAAATAAGTTCTTATGTAGTAAGCTCTACCACATATGAGCCCGGACCAGACCACCAACACACAAAGAGAAAAGCAGACGATGTTTCTTTTTCTTTCTCATATTTGGCTTCTGTCATCCTCAAAGGCCATTGCGCCAAATTTTTAAAGAATAAAATAGGGCTTAAACAAAACCTTCATTTCTAGGTACCTAATTGGCTAATGTAACACTTAGATCAATGGCTCATGTAAATGAATTATAGTACATTGTTAATTGATACAAGAAGATCCCATTACTCTGCTCTAGTTCAGAGAAGGAAGAAGCGACTGTGCCTGTGCCTCTCGGTGACTGGTACAGTGTCGTGTGAATGGAAAATGTGTCCGGGAACGCTGTAAAGCAACGAGCCATCGCCTCGAAGGCTCATGTAAATGACATTTAGTACATTGATACAAGAAAGATCCATTACTCTGCTCTAGTTCAGAGAAGGAAGAGCGACTGTGCCTGTGCCTGTGCCTGTGCCTGTGCCTCTTGACAGTAATTTCTGTAATGCAAAAAATTTCTGACCCTGTAAACAACAGTTATCGGAACAATTTCCAGACAGTCACATTACTCACATAGTATGTAATACACGAACTTGCCACTATCTCCTCCACATTATGCGCGCAGCAGATGAACAAGTCATACAGGCATAAGATCACTGCCCCTTAGAAGAAGCATCTCAGATCAGACATAGCTGGACTCTTCAAGACTATGGATCATCATGGAGGCAGCAGAATTCTCAGCCAGCTTGACTCTTACTTTCTCATCTCCCGACACTAACAGCTTCATATCTGTTGTCTCAATCGCAACAGAACATCTATATCTCTTCTCTTGACCCAGCCCCACTTCATTCTCAATCCTGTCAACAGGAGAAGGATCAAAACTAATGAGAAACTAACAAGCGATGWCATTTCAATAAGTTTTCGAGCTAAAAAGCAAATGCATCAAGATCCAATCAGAAATTGGAAGAGCTAATCAAGTGTTGTTTCCACTTTCCAAAATCTCAATACCAGGTATATTACAAAATGTACAAGCAATCCTTATATTTATGTATCACCTACAAACATGAACTTCCAAGTTCTAACAACATCAGTCATTTATCAGTTCGTCCATTGCAGAGAGAAAGATATACGGATATACCTGTAAGTAGGCTTAGGCCATTTCTTTTTGCTACATATCTCATTTAACTTTTGCATAGCACATTCAATCTCATACTTGTCACTAACTTCATCATCGATATCCATATCACTGGCAGACTTAATGAGCTTCGCCAGTGCCTTCTTAGCCGCTTGAAGCTGAGCAATATCCTTCTGATCGGAACTTCCTGTTGCAATGAGCTTTCCATCTACGTAAATGCTACAAATATTTCTGACACCTTTACTCGACTGCTCAATATCAACTTTCTTCCCCTCCTTCTCGCCAAATTCGTACAGCATTTTATTTACAAGCATTGGCAACGCCTCAAGGGTAACAAATGGCTCCAAAAGACCCCTAATCACCTACATCAGTACATCTTATGATCACAGTGAACAATGAGAGCATTGCTATCAAACCAATAATTTTTTACTTTCAGTGGGAGATCAGAACAGAAATTGCTCACAAACCTGCCAAAGAAACTTCAAATCAAAATCACAGTCAATATACACAGCTCCAATGATAGACTCTACTACGTCAGCAAGAACCTTTGGGGCTTTGAGTGTGCCTCCATACACAGCAGAATCATCTCCTGCTTCTGCGACGAGTGCAAACTCTCGAACCTTGTTACCACRTAGCAGATATAGCATTCAAATTAGATGAAATTTCACACAACTTAATGTTTACATGTGATATAAGCATCACATAAATAAAACTCTCTCAAAACTGTGTAAGAACTTGCCTACAGCATAGCATGCTCAATTTGGCCATTATCACTGCCTAAGCAACCCCATAAGCAAAACACATAGCTCACTTGCCTAGTGCCTACTTCTCCCCCACAACTCTAACTTCTTACTTCCGAGTCAAATGAGCAAAATAATCAAAATAACTTACGAATTTATTTTTTTAAAAAATGTGAAAACACAATTTATTGAAAATTCGTACACATTCGACCATTTTGTGTTTATTTATTTGCTACATTTATTTTTTCACAGCTTTCAATAAACAACTTTAAATTACTATATCTTGAAAGGTAAGTGCGAAAAAATTATAAAATATCATTGAGACAAATCAAAGAAAATCCCAGCAACTAGTTTGCTTTAATACAAGTGTATAAAATAAAGAGTCAAAGTTTGTAAATGATCACGATTACCACATTACAATCAAATAATCAACCATACCAAATTTGAATTCGAAAATGATCACTAAAATTCAAAAATCCCAACCAAAAAGATTTTCATTAGAAAAAAAAAGCAGTACCTTAGCATCAAGAGAAACGTTGTTATGACGAACATAACGGTAAAGACCATGACGAAGAGCGACCATGCGAGACTGAGATTGCTGGTGAACCGAGCGGAGGAGAAGAGAATCCCTTTATCAGCAGTCGGATACGCAAAAAACGCAGAATTCGCGACAACGAGTCCCAAAACGGCGTCGCCTATGAACTCCAGTCTTGTACGACGTTGACTCCTTGCAAGAAGGGTGAGTCAACGCTTCTTCTTTAGTCAAGACTTTCCTTCGTTTTCTATAAACCGGTAATTCAGCTTCTCTTCAACGGCTGAAACCGCAGCTTGTATGTCTTTGTGGTAGTGCAAGTGGGCGGGCTCTTCTTCAGTCGTCGGAGGAACTGACTCCATTGACGGCTTGGCTTGAAATGTTAAGCTACTGAATTTTAATTTTTAGGTTTTTTGGGAAGATTAAAGGGTATTAAAATTGAAAGAAGAATTGAAGAAGTGTTTGTTCATAGTTTGGTTTAACTGTTTTGTTGAAAGTGGAATAGTAAAAAAGTTAGAAATGGGTTATGGTAAATCTCAGTAGTTCAAGGAGATAAGCACTTAATCTGGGGCGGGGGATTTCTTGAACGGTTATCAGTATTCTTGTGATCATTTGGGGAGAAAATTGGAAATTTAAGTCATAATTATGTATATTCGAGAGTGTCTTTTTTTTTTTTTTGATCCACTTATAAAAATTCATTTCATTTTTATATTATATTATGTCAAATATATTTTCTTTTTTAATTTCAAGAACAAACATGTTAAATATAAGAAAATAATATGAATAAAAAGAAATAACATAGATAAATATGAATATTCAAGATGAATGAATCACATTTCGCTTCACCTTTAAAAATAAAGTTCACTAATTTATTTTTCGGTATTTAAAGAAATTTCCCACTACTCCGTATATGCCATGAAATTTTAAATATACCGTCAAAATTACAGAGGTTATATTGAATGAAAGTTTTCCGGATACTTAATATAGCTTAACATTTTTATATATATATTATCATATACCGGAGACCAAAAGGTCATTGAACAAGTTTATTCAAGATTGAATATATTCACCCTATTACCAAAAATTTGAAACGTGCACACCAAGTTGCATATGAATTTAGTTTTGTTACGTAAATGTGAAAAGTATACTGGCAGCTGTCAGTCTTCCATCAACTTTCGGGAAAAAAAACACAATTAGCTTCCTCTATATGCTCATATTTCCTCTTTGATGCTAATGGAGGTCCTCTTAGTCATTTTGGTTCGATAGTTGTACAAATAATTTCGGTGCTTCAGACTTAAAGATCTGTCAAAGGACGTTAAATCTTCGAGTTTAAGGCTGAAGCAATGCATAGGAACATCTGACTTTTAGGCTGAGCACTCAAAGATTGGTAAACAACGATACAAGATCTAAAGGACTTTCATCGGCATGCCGAATAAATCATTTATACAGGCGGGGGATGGAATCCCAATCCGAGAGCACAGTCTGCACACGCGACCATAGCGTAGATATTATTACCAACACGGCTTGCCTAATTACAAGACAGTTTTGACAGGCCCAATTAATCTTGCATGCAGTTTAGGAGAAAGGAAATGTGAGGCAACTGTACCTGTGTCCTCATGCCTTGAAGTCCTTGGAAGTCAGATATCAGCACCCGTAAACCGGGTTTCTGCCAATTTCCCATCAAGACATGGCGACATGAAAACAAAGTACTATAATCCTACAAATCCCTTCCACTTAAAAATGGACCAGAAAGAATAGGCCATACAGGCGTTAATCATAACAAGCCGATGACATGCCTAAGACGTAGCTAGAATCCAGTAGGCTGTGGGAATCATGCCTGGAGGCAGCGAACTTCAGCTCTTAACTCTGATTCCAATTTTCTCGCAGAATATAACAGACAGCCTCTCATCTGCTTGTTTCACGATCTCAACAGAGCTATTAATATTTTCCTCTCATGCGCGCAGCCCAAACGTTCATTCTCAATTCTGCACATTTATATTTATGGTAAAGAAACCCGATTTATCCCCCTTTCAAAGAAGGCTTAAATACGAGTACCGTTGTTTCATGTTTATAATTTCCTAAAAATTTCCCAAACAAAAAGCTAATTGTTAAAGGAAAAAAGGGATACCTGTTATGTTGGCTTGAGGCCCATTTCTTTTGCCCACATTAATGCTCATATTTAACTTCGTGATTTAGGCAGATTCGATTCTGCGGTATGCTTGTCCGAATTGTGGACTTCATAAAAAATAATTACCCATAATTGAGTTAAAGTGGAATTAACTAGACGAGATTTTGCTAAGACTTACGTCTTAGATGCTTTTCCTTAGCCCCATTTAGCTGAGGAGCAATATCTTTCTGATCAGAAGTTTCCCGAGAGTCACAGTCAATGAAGCTGATCCGCGATCACGACATCGTATGGCTACAAAATGATTCATATCAAACCTCCCTCAGTTCTCTTAATATCAACTTGTTTTCCTTGCTTTTGACATAACTCATAGAGTGATGTCACCGGCTGCAACGGCAAGGACTCAAGGGTAACAATCGGCTCCAATAGACCCCTAATAACCTACAACTCATCAAAAAAAAAAAAAGCAAGTTCAAACATGAGAACACTTCCATCAACTGTGAATGAAAAWCCATTGGATGAAAAATAATCCGATATACAACCTGCTGCCAAAGAAACTTCAAATCAAAATCACAGTCAATATAAACMGCTGCAATTATAGATTCCACAATGTCAGCGAGAACTTTAGGAGCTTTCACGGCACCTCCATAAACAGCAGTTTCATCTTCAGCTTCCACAGCAAGTGCAAACTCTCGAACCTTCAACGACACAAGTAGCATAGTATTAAGACAGGACACTCTAAAACTAGACGAATAATTAGTAAATTTCGCTTGTTTAAGCCTTTGCAACGCAACAAATTGAACAATTCCACAAATACAATACTCTTGATTYCAAAGGCGTGTGCCAATGCAGTCAATTTTCATTTCACTACTCGATTACTTCGTATTTACTTGAAGGTAAGAGAACCATTTAGGTACTAATTTCAAATCTTGTGTGTCTCATATTACACATTTCATATGTTGTTCATTTAATACAAACACAACATGAAATGAGTGAAAAAAATTTTGAGAGCACAACATAAAAGTGATACAACAAATGAAAATCAGCCTTTGCCTAAGTGATGCAATGACACAACTTCCACTCCCAAACGGTAACAACGAGCATCGTCATCACGATTGATCCYGAGACCAAAGATATAGYAATGCGCAATGCATATATCATCTTMTCCTATCCCTTTCATTGTTAATCCAATTAATGTTATGAAGAACTCTTCAATTAATAAAACTGTAACTTCAAAGAGTTTAGTTTGACCCGTTTCTTCTCACATTTATAAACAAATGGCTAAACATTTGGAATAGACAAATTAAATGGGCAATTTTTAATTGATCGKATTTATGAGTGGTGCAAATTCAGTTTTTCGCCATAAATTCAAACATTTTGTAATAATTAATGACTTGTAATTATTGGACTATTGCTCTAACATCACTTTCCTCACTTCAATAATCAAAATTGTCACTTTCCTCTTCCTAAACAAATAATATTCTGCCTAACCAAACACAGATGGTAGAATCCCCTATAATAAAAATTAAAAAAACTTAAAAATTATTTTTAAAAAAAATTAAAAAAAATGGTAGAATCATGCTTATGAATATTCAAAAGCCATTTTTCTTCTGTTTTATGTTAGCCGACCCCTCATATGAGATTAGTGCTTTGATTGATTGATTCTTTTTCCCTTCTATTTTCTAATCCAATCTTATAATTTTTTTAAAAATTTTTTGAAGTAAAGTTCAGCCGACCATATAAGCAAATTTTTTCTAATCCAATTTTTTTTTATTGGTTAATTGCTGACAAAAAAACACAAACCGATAAAGTTGTTCGGAACAGTAAAAAAACATGACAGTGACATTGAAAATACTAACTWAACATATTAATCGCAMGATTTGAGATAAATAGAGAAAAAAATGTCAAACMGTTGCAATTAATASGAAGTATGTTATAGAAGGCGTAAAAGAATTCATTCRAACAAMAATCAATTCGATTCAAACAATAAACAGGTTTTTCAYACTAGTACTTTAAAATCGAATTACTCAACAATATGAAAAACGCATTAAAATTCTTCTGATCAATATATATAATAAAAAAAGTAAAAATACCTTGGCATCGAGAGCAAGTGCATTATGACGAACATAGCGATAAAGTCCATGACGAACAGCGACACGTGCGAGCTTCTCAGTGCTGATGTTAGCCGCACGTAGGAGAGACAAGATCCCCTGATCGACGGTCGGGTAAGTGAGGTAGACAAAGTTGGCGAAGGCGAGTCCCAAGACGGCGTCGCCGACGAACTCGAGGCGCTGGTACGAGGTTGACTCGGTGCAAGACGAGTGAGTCAACGCTTGTTCTAGAAGCTTCCTGTTTGCGAACCTGTACTTGATCACTGCTTCCACCGCCAGAATGCAGGATTCCAGGTCGTCGTGGGCGATCGGGACCGTGATCTGGGATTTCAGATAATCTGACGCTGAAATCGACATTGATGATGATGATGACGACGACGGATGAGAGAGAAAGAGAAAGAGAAAGGGAGGTTTCAAAGTGGTAAAGATTACTTAAGAGAGAGAAAGGAATATAAGGAGGACTCGTATGACTTAGAAAGTTAGAATTAGGAAAGGAAGCTTCGGGTTTGGTACATGTATCAAGTATGGAGTATGAGTTGGGTTTTCTGCTTTAGTCAGACTGTAAAGTCAATTACGTTATTATA
>SNQN01000457.1:0-42851 GCA_008642245.1 Bassia scoparia
TCCCATCATGAAGCTATTGTAAGGGCTTTTACTGAGATTCGGAAAGGACATTATCATGGTCAGTCGTCTCTCAGCCATGATACTAAGTAATATACAAAGTGCAATAATTAATAAACAAGATGCATGAACAACGCATTAACCTGTACTTCATGTGTTAGTGGTCCTTCACTTTGATTACTAGTACTCGTAGTAATTCTGTTAGCATGCATGTAGTAGGTATAAATACTAACTATTTAATGCTAGCAGTGTATGATAATTACTTAAAATATGTTGGAGGTTTAGATCTTGGAGTTAATTTAATTTATGACGCAGCTAATTAAGTACAAGTAGTAGCTTAATTATTAATTTATAAACTACTGCTCTATCAAAAAACCGAGACACCATTAGACATTTTTCTCTTACTGTAGAGTGTATGCATAAGTATCGTTGACGTCTATGTATTGTATGAGTACCGGATGAAGGGTAGGATAATGGGTTTAAGAGAAAGGAATGGGAATGGTATATTTTTAATTTATGTGTCTATGGAGATCCCCGTTTCTTGAGTTCCATGCTAGGTCCTGGTTAGGTTTACTAGTTCGTAACGATTCTGACATAACCAACAGGCTGGATAGATAAACATAGGAGCTGAGGCTTGAGAGAAGTGTTACTAGCTAGTTTGATTACATTTGCATAATATAGTTGAATATTAGGATATGGAGTCACGATGCCATGACAGTGCTTCTGTGTAATATCTCATAATACCGATTTCACATTTTTTAACAACGTACTACTACTCGTACTTTACCTTTCCCTCCTGTATCATCAAGTTGATTCAATTGTATCATAAGTGTACCACACGCGCTTCAGAAGGTCACCACGTAGTTGGCGATGGAAATAACACCTTGTCTACTCCCAGAGATAGTCCAACACACCTAAGCATTCTAACTTAATTGAAAAGTAGGTTTAAATGTGATATTAGTGCGGTGTACCTCACCGTGGCGAGCTTGTAATAAATGAGCAATATTATACAGTGATACTTTAATTGAGAGTAATGTTGAGTAGATGATAATGCATGTCCGTAATAATGTAAGGCAAGGCGATGGGATTTATTCAATGCATTTCTTAATATTTGCTTGAGTCATCTTAGCTTAACGTTTGGAAATTTCACAATTTATTTATAAATTATGATACAATGGGCCATACAAAATATAGTAGTCTATGCTATTAGAGGCAAACAAAACTCACATAAGAACCAGACGCGCATTTTTCAACCACATGTAGACTACATCTCCTCACAAGAAGTTTTGCAAAATTAGTATGTTTTAGCGTCAATAGGCAATCTCACTTCTCAGAATACGGAGTAGTTAATTGGTATGGAAGAGTTGTAATATAATCTAAAGATTCAATGTAATTAATTAATTCCCAACATCAGTTATATTGTGAATTTTATGGACGGGGTGTTTAACCGGGTTATACTACTTGTTAAACTTGAGGGCATCATTGTTTTTAAGAACAACAAAGTAGTGTCCTACAACTTTGACTGTATTGATATTATTATTATTTCCAACTTAATGATGCTTTAATATACAGGCTCAGAAAGCTCTCTTTCAAGTATCGTTTTCCCATTGGTATTTATGCCCATCCGCTCATTTGTCCACCCACAAATATTAGGTTATATGCTATGGATACCAGTTCAGAGTATCAGTATCAAAGGCTTATACGATAAACAATCACACATACTCATAATTTTTATCATATAGTGGAGAAAATTGTCACTAGTCATTTAAGGTGAGACATAATCATCATCCTCCGCTGTGTCTTTTTTAGGGTTAAATCAAACCTATCAATTCATACAACCAAACATAAGCGGATAAGAACTTGAAATCGCACTGCATGTGAGCTGAAAAGTTACTGAGTGTAATTAGATGGGAACTACCCAGAAGACATACAATCAGCAACCTGGTAATAAAAAACAACGAGAATATCTAAAGTGACAGAAAGTATTATGATACTTTCGGATGCACCAACTAAACTTTACTCGATGCATAGTATTCCATGAATATTCTAGTTATCCGCTTTTTATTTAATATAGTATACCTTTTTTATCAATAATGACACTTATTAATTTTATCACTATATATGTAAAGTAATATGGGTTATTATATTGATATAAAATGGTCACTATATGAATAAAAGAGTACACGTATATGTTTGAATGCACGATAAACTTTTTGTAGCATCTGATGCATATAATACTTCTTCATTGACTGAAAATGATTAATTAGAGAAACATCAATCAGATTGGATAAAAATGCGTCGTCCAGCAATTTTCGCCAGTTAAGCAAGAAATATCCATCCCAATTAAAGAAAGCAAGAAGTAGGTGGGATCCAACCATGTTCACGACGCTCTTTATTTGAGAGTACAGTGGGATTATTGGGATGAGCAGTGGTAGGTTGATAAGGAAGCAGCAACATCGATCGATCGTATATGTAGTAGCAATTGGACCATGCATCAACGGAGCACGCCTATGCTAATTATTGCTAATGATATGGACTACAAAGATTCGATGCCTACTTAAATCAAATATGCTTTGGACATAGGCTCAAGTTTTTTACTGGGTCTGTTTAATGTTACGCATGCAACTCTTGTACCCCCCTATATTACATTACACTTACTACAGAGATAAGATTTCGATGTAACGTAATAGTGGGTTGTAATAGCATAATATTGCTTAAATTATTCCGTTCACGAGTAACCATGTGTTTTTGAATGGCAGGGTAATGCAATTAAGCGAGGATAATAACACAAAAGCATCAAATATTTGGTAATTAAGAAGAATAACACAGTGTGAAGGGCTAAAAGGTGATAAACGAACTGAGAATAATGATACAACATTTTTAATGGTTTGTGACTAAAAAACGGTAGAAACTAGGGAATTATTATTTTACCTATTCTAGTGTATATGAGGGAAGATAGATGTGTAGATTCGATTTGTATACTACTATTTTGTATACTCACACATAATAGTAGGGTAGTATAAGTAATCCCTTTATACCTGTCAATTATCTTGGGAGTACTCTATCATCTACACAACCTTTAATTTTACCTCTACAACCTATTTATTTTCTCCAAATTTAACCTTTTTCTCTCTGAACATATCATTAGAGTGACACTTACCCCACATAACAACGCATGGCGAACACATACATAAATAAGGAGTCTTATGGTCCCCTTTTCATCACCACCATACCACCAACATGTATTATTAATACATAGGAGGATAGCTCAGTATATCTTAATAAATAATCCACTCTATAAACACTTTCCTACACTAAGAATCAATCGTTGGTGGTATGGGGTAATGATCAGGGGTATAAAAGTCAATTTGAGCAAATTAAGAAGCTAAGAAAACACACACGTGTGAGTCGAGCTAAGATATGGTATGAGAAGGATAATTACAATTTTTTTACTAAAAAGGGAGAAGTGGTGTAATTAAAACTCCAATTGAGCGGGAGATAATACATAATTCACCTGGTGTGGAGGATGTGTAACTATCTCCCTAAATGAGTTGGTTGTATTTTAGAGTCTAAATTTTTTCTCTACACCCAACCAAAAACATCTTATCCGTTCGCTACATATACAACCCTCCTAACTACCATTTTTGTTTATACTGCGAAAATTGTGCTATTATATTGTACATTACCGGATATAATACATATAACCCATATACTCGGCCTCATATACCGGTAGTAATGTGTGGCATCAAACAACACTATTCATTCACTTTTTCCATGGAAGTAAGATTACCAGAAAAAACTAAATGTTTTGTAAATCTTCCAAATTAACACAGGAGCGCGCAGTTAGTATAGAACGAATTTATATATAGCCATAATAGTTTATGGGGTAAATATAATCTTTACAGGTATTTTTACGGGATATCCGAGGCGTTAGCCAAGGAACTAATACATTTCATAAAACTGGTATGAATTAGGCATAGCATGTCAAGACATCATACGTGTACCGAGAACTTAAATTAATGTTTATATTTCATATTTAATGTTTTCACTTTTTATCTAACTGCATTTATGAGAGGGCACTCCGTGTAATTTTTCCATATGTTAATTAATAGAAATGTCTAAAACTAACACTACATTCAGCAATACTAGGAACTTGCATATAAGCATAAATTCTTGCTTAATATAATATTTGTTATATTATATAAATTATAATCAAAATGTCAGAATTTGATATCATAAATGTAATCACGTCTTTTAAGAACCTTTCTTTTATTTGATTTTTTCTTATTATGATAGTCAGCCCAAAGTAACTGTATACCATCATAACCCATAATTAATACTAGCCATATGTTGTTTAACGTAGTGTTGAATCTGCTTAATAATCCGCATCACCGCTTCCCTTTTACTTTGTCCTCATTGATTGAATCCGATAAGATCAATTGATGAGAAATATTAGTTAGTTAATATTATGCATTTTATGCATCCTGACTTCATAACACTATTAGTACATAGTCCTTCAATTCACAATCTTTATATTTCTAGAGCTAGATAATATTGACATTGCGAATCACTTTGAGAATATTCTCAAACGAGTGGGAATGTTAATTAACTACGTAAGTTATCACGAACACAAAGAGCAACAATTACGTATACCTCTCCATTCATTTTAATCGTCCATGGATACATTTAAAATCCTAGATCAAACCAAGTTTCCTTTTATAATGAGATTGAATTATAGATCCTGCAAAACTACTATGTCTAATTCGCATATCAAATGAGTACAAGGAAATATAGGGATTATTAATTCATAGACATCACTTTAACATTTAATTTTGCGCAACATGTTCCGGACCCCAATTCAATGAATGACATTCAAAGCGAAATTTATAAACTTCTTTCGCATCACAATAATTAGTGCAATAGTGAGGTTATGCTCAATGATTGAAGAGATTAGAGAGATAAAGTAGAACAGAAATAAACAGCACATCAACATAGTTAGTGTAATGATAACTTCTGTTTAAGACTGATATATGGAAACGATATTATTAAACTGAAATATATGTCTTAATTAAGTGTCAATATTGCATACGAAATCTTTTAACAACCTAACTAACACTATAGCTATTACCACTTCATATGAAAATCAACGTTAAGAGAGTAAGTAACTCATATTATCATTTTATGGTTCGATCGTTCACACGAAATCAGTATAACGTAATTCCACCGAAACATACGCAAACAGACTAAAAAGTACTTACACATCCAACAATTTCCAATACTTTAAGATATATCTAATTTATGTGTGTTGATTTTAGTAGATTGCTATGTTAACTCCTGAATAGCATATCTAGTCTCTGAACTTAACTCTGAGACATCTGCGAGACAAACGATATCTTTAAATTCTACTAGAAAAATCATTGTAAGGATAACATTTTATGGCTTTGAAAAAAATAGAGATAGTAATATCATCAATATCATGGGAAAGTGCGTACAGATAAGTGAAACCAATGTGTTAGACATGTGTATACCATTAAATGTTTTTTTTCTTTCTTCTTATATTTTTTTCAAATCTAAAAAGTAGACAACTAACAATCCTATTGTAATTAGTAATCGACACTCCTTCACAGGGGGTTGCGCTAATGCCCTGCACTACATATTATATATGAGAAAACACTAGAACCATCAGACACATACTCACCTTATGTGATACAAAAGTACTTACAAATCAGACAATTTTGCCATTTGTGGAAAAATACTTTCTCCTTGCCATACAATAAAAATCCCTTACCAAAATTGCTCTTCAATTAATGTGATACCACTGTTTTTTCATTATGTTTTCTTTTTAACTATTTTTTTTTTTTAATTTGATAGGGATAACACTGAATAGAATGACATCCGCACTCGATGTGTTAGCAACGTAGGAAAGGCAAGCCTATA
Source organism: Bassia scoparia (assembly GCA_008642245.1). Classification (NCBI taxonomy): domain Eukaryota; kingdom Viridiplantae; phylum Streptophyta; class Magnoliopsida; order Caryophyllales; family Amaranthaceae; genus Bassia; species Bassia scoparia. The sequence continues at coordinate 5,935 of SNQN01000457.1, forward strand.
ATCAAATTAAAGATAATATATGGATACGAACAAGTTTTAAAAATCGAGCGTCATGCAAATAACTATTATATATGAATTCTCGATATTAATATATGTGATTCTACTTTGTTATAATAACCATGATTGATACTTTCAAGTATCACTTTGGACTGATTTTTTCTCAGCTAAAATAACTCAAATTGTTGTATGATTGAGAATATATTCAGCGGCATTTTTAGGTCAACACAAATATAGGTGATCAAGCATGCTTCCAAATACGACTATCGCCCTTTTGATTGGAAAGAGAAACAACTAGTCCCATATATTAACATATCCTAGTATCCTGCATTAATATTCATTAAGTACCCAAAATGACAAGAAGCCGGTCTAATGGTAAACCTTTAGAGAGATACAAACATTGTTATGCTCAGCATATGCAATATTCCTCATCACATAAGTAGCCATATCAACAACGAATTAGGATCCTTAAATCAAGATGTGTGAAGATGCTATGCGTTATCGTAAATATATCAATTCAAACAAAATTTTCCTCTCTATTTTTCTTATTCCATGAATCTCAGATCAACCCACATCTTCCCATATTCCACTGATTAATTGTAATATGAACTCTCCATTTATTTCAGGATAAAGGAGAGAAACACTCCATAACTCTCGCAGACTTTCGCACAACAATCTGAGCTAAATGATATAGAGCTATCATCTTGAGCGCTTTTGTGAACACTAGATATTGGATATTTAGAATTAATTGTCTCGAAAGGCGATCCTCATTCTTATGATGAACAAAATGTTTTCGGGCTTCGAGCAATCAAACAACGTCAAAAAGAACCAACTAGATAGTCATGGCTAAAAGAAGCATGAAAACTCTAATGTACGTAACAATACTGATCAAAAAACTCCTATAATTGGGTATAACATTGTCATTTTTGTTGATGGGATCGTTGATTTGATCACTATGCATGGATTACATGGTTAAAGTGATGAAGCCTCACTAAAAAAAAAAATACTATCACCGTATCTATATACACTGTATACACGTCACACGTAAAGGCTTTGTTTTTAGGATTAAACGGAGACCTGACCAAAAATTGACTTAACTGAATTGAATTGAATTAATTGAACAGAATTGAAATGAATAATTTTATGAGAGAAGAATTAGGTCTGGTAACTGAACTGAGCTGAACTGATGTCAGTACTAACCTATGAAGAGAATTTCGGAATAGATCTTAAGGCATTTTATTGAAAACATAACCCAACACCCTAGATAAAACACTAATATAACTAGAAACCTTAAAATGGGTTTATTCCTATTGGACTCTATGTCCAATACGTAACTAAATTTACAACTGGAAGAGAACTTATTGTATCAGGAATATAAGTTCTGTATAGTAAATCACGCGACTTTCAGAGTGAGTTATGTTTCAAGAAAATAAAATCATATATGACGACTTACTTCATATAATCATTGAGATCAAGATAAAGAGTTTAAAGTTAATGCATGGGATGGAGCGTATATTATGTTATACCAGTAATGCATAGTTCTTGAAATTGAGAAATCTAACACCAAAAAGAGAATATAATGAAACCTGGGTTTCAAGGAGGTATTATAAATCTGACTCAACGTACATCTGGCTCACAGTTAAAAATAATTGAGTTGACAGATCTGATTAGTCAAATGGAGTACATTGTATTCAGCTTGTAGTTAATAGCTAGCGCTACCAAAGTAAACGAAGAATATGGTGCGTGCAAAACAATCCAGCTATACTTATATTCTCACGGGTCCTCACATGAGTATACTGTAACTCGAGTGGGCTTTCACTTAGTTCAGCGAGATGCTAGTCACCAACTCATCAAGGCCTATTGCATGCATGCCTATCAAGAATGTTGAGATTTCAGTTGTTAAGACTTACAACATATACTACTGTCAAATCTACAGGACAGTCTTATGTATGGCGCTAAAACGATGGAGACATCGGTTCCTAATATATACGACAAAATACTAATCCTTACAAATGAAATGTGCTCATTAAATCATTGTACCTTTCATCCTACTTTCAATTTTATTCATTATAGGGAAACTAAAGCTATTGTAGCAGTATATTAGAAGCTTATATCCTGTGTTATCTATAGACTGTTTTCTTTGCCTAATATAAAATTGTGTTTTTTTTTTCCCTAGTGCAAAGATGAGTCGACATTGAGCGATAGGTCGCCTATTGCAGTTAAGGGGGGAGACGTGGAGGTATAGGATTCAGAAACCTCTATCAATAAAGATAAAGTGGGGTTGAGTCACTATGAAATACCAATACCCCTTTTGCCTATTTATGAGACAAGATTGTGGCTCTATCGGTTATACACCACTAATACTAGCTTTGGGATTGTATCCATAAAGTAAAGACCTTTGACATGTGCATGCTAAAATTGCTCATATTTAAAAATATGGTGCTTGAGCATCAGGTGATGCCTGCATAGAATGGGTATAACTTGGCTAAACACGAGTTGAAGTCTAATCTATAGAAATTGAACTAGTTGTGGACGCAACATGGTAACGAAGTAGACATATCGCCGAATGCAATTTTGTGGAGTGTTTGATTTGTGAACAAACATTTATTAGAGCTTATTCAATATTTCATAGCATTGAAGACAATATTTGTATTAACGTAAACAAAAGTTCTTTCCGAGAAGAATCGCATTGAAGTTATATTAGAATTATACTACTGCTCACATCCAAAATCATGCTGCATTAAGTACTCATCGGAATACATAACCAAACCCCCAAAAAAAAGTTCAACTCAACTGATTACAGCAATAGGTCGTATTATGGTCCGGGATCAATGTGGTCTCAGGCAAAATGTTCATTTCCGAAAATTAGTGTTCATATGTTTCAGATAGATAACATTTACACTTGAATAATGAACATTTTTATCTATGTTGATAGATGAACATTTCTGTTTTTCGCTATAGAACAATTGCCACGCGGACCATGATGAGAACTATGGTCACCAATATTTCGTGGCATAATAGATTTGCGGATTTATCCAGTAGGTTTTTGCTTGACCGGCAAAAATTAATAAAGCCCAAACTAATTATCCAAGCCAACTTACTACCAAATCCCTGCAATGCGACCCATATAACGACCTTGCGACCTGCGCAAAAACAACCAATCAAATCCGTCCACTCACCACCACTATTCGTAATGCAGTACTTCTATCACTTTCGCTCCCACTCCAACCTTCCACTTATCCATTTCAATATTCATTTCTCTCCTACTCCAGACGATTTATGAATAGAGCGCGGTAAAAGGCCATATGAGACATTAAATAACCGAAGCAGCAGCGCCGCCCGCAACCGATCACCTGCTACGCCGGCGAACTCAAACTCAAAACGTGCCCTTAATGACACGCCATTCTTCGACTGAATCATCACAGACACACTTGTCCATTGAATTTCTCTATCACAACTCTCACGCTTTAGTTTACCGAGCAACAAACCTGGCTCAATTATGCGTCAGAGATATGAGCAAGATAGTTTGCTAGAAACGCAAGTAAACCTAATCTATTATCTAAAATTCGAATATTAACGCGGATTCTTTAAACTCCGGTAATTTTATTTATTTTTTGATATGAAGAGGACTTGAGGTTCAATCTAATAACGATTCAATGAGAATATTAGAGGATCAAGATCAATTGGAAATCGTATTCACAATCACGCATATCGAGGAATAGCTAGAAAAGCCGTGGCACAAAACAGGGGCGCTTTTGATTGATTCGTCGAATACAGTGTTATGCACTGAAGAATTACGAGTGGTAATTCGGGAATTGATAAGCTGAACGTAATATTACACATGGAGGAGGAACAGAAGCATATCGAGCCGTGTTATAATGTTTTGAAGCATTCCTGGAGGATTTGCGTTTCGCAGAGGATTAAATGAAGATGATGTTGTTAATGGCTTCTATACAGACTTCTACTCAAGAATTTGGGGTTAGAGTGGTCTCGTGCTTCTCTTTTAGTGGTTTTTTTCAAGGTACATATTTGTTATAAGAATTTTCATCAATTGTTTTGACTATCGTTATCTTTGCTAAAGTATCAATGTGATTGATGTTTCATTGTTTGATGGTGTAATAATCAGTTAGAAGTTGCAATTAAAGCATGCTTATCAAGTTTTATAGTAGAACATGTTGATTATCATAGACTTGACTAGTATCTAAAGCTTTTGAACCTAAATATATATCAAGCTTAATATTAAAATTGTACGGTAGTATCGATGGAAATATATAATTCAAATTTGGAGGTTTCAAAGGCACTCATTTTTGATGTAAGGTAGCTAAGGGCGTAATCGATGGGACGGTCGAGACCTGCAAGGTGTTGGTTTTGCACCTGTGATCTTGTTTGAGTGAATTGTAACTCTCATTGTATGTGTAAGCTATGGTCTGCAAATGCATCATGGTTTAATATTGACTTGATTTGATTTATAGAACCTTGAAGAAATCTTTAGCTAGGAACCAGCTAGCTTGTGTGCAATTGGCTTTTCTTGTGCGTTCAATTTGATTTGTTTGAACTCTGAATTAGCCATGTGGACTCTTTAGTGACCGGAAAGCTGTTTATGAGCTCATCGATATAGGATATGAATAGTTCTATTGCCTATGAAAAAACAGGTTGGATGTTGATGTGGAAGCTGATGTCTGAGAAGAATAGTTCTCCAGTTTATACACATGCCACTGAATTACTGCTGTTATTTACACTGTATGTAAAATTTGATGTTTGCAATCCAATGATAACCCATTCTTTATAGGAATACTTGTGACAATGTGGTTGATTAGCCGATAGTGCGCTGGAAATGTTCACTATGCGTAACATACTCCTCTTGAACTTGGCTATGATTTTGTAATATAGCACCCTCTTCAATTCCCAGAGTAAATGACAAAGAGGGTGACCATGTAATTGACTTGATGAGTTGATCAAATATAGTACATCTATGCACTGAGAGTTAAATTTCATGGCATCATCTAACAAAGATATCTTGCATAATAGTTAGTAAGGTGTGAACACATCTCTGAAGTAGATAGAATGAAGGGCTCCTAGCCTCTTAAAGGAGATCGCTAGAAGCAAATTATGAAACAGAGCTGCAAAAGGGTTAATACAAGGGTCGGTGAAAAAGCAGGGGTAGGATGCATCGGTTCAAGAAGGGTGCAGGCCAAAATGAAGTTAGTATGAAATAGTGAATCAACTTAGGAATGACAGAGGTTATAGCACTTATAAATATATGTTAGGCTCATAGTAGAAAACACATTCGTGAATTTTCTCAATCAATTAGCTGTAATGATTAGGGGGAAGTTGAGGACCTTCGAACAAAAAAAAATCATTTTTAATTATCGTTAATTTGTTATTATAGATTATAAACCAATATCGTACATCAGTTGTCCAACTCATCTTTTTCGTTATTTCATTAAGCAAAATCAGATTCAAAAACAAACAATTACTACGGAATTTGGCTTCTTTCTACTCATTAATTGTAGTTAATACAGAATACTATGCTTTCCATTAATCCTTTAACATAAGGCCCGATTAGGCAATTAACATTTCTGATGAGTGTCCTTTCTCATTCAACGTCTTAACTTCTTATAGTGTCATATCCCTCTATAAGTTTTCGTGTTGATTGGCGAATTTATTACTAGGATTCTTTTAATCTTTTATCTTCTGTCGTTCAAAGTTTACATGTCCTCAATGTAAATTCCAAGTACGGAGTGTACAACAAATAATTATCGTTGTTAATTCTGCAGAATTTTACCATTATTAATATGATCTATATCCCTATTGGTTCTTTTGAATCAAATTCTAATTACATTGCTATACATATCTGAAACATGTTTGAACTGTTGCTGCAGGTTTCGCATCTTTGAACTGGCAGAGGAAGCAAAAGATTCCCAAGTTATGAGCTGAGAGTATGTTGGAATGTTGATATGTGATTGTCTTAACTGTATTCATCTGTTCATGGTTTTTTTTGGTCAGTTGTAAACAAATTGTTGATATAAAATAGACATCTAGGTTGCTTATAGTACTAGCTCTAATCTTTCTGTTGCATGCAAGTTTCTTCGCCTTGCAGTGGGCACGGTGCTACTTTGAAATGTACGGGTGTCGCACATTTGTATCTGTTTAACTTGAAGCTTGCCGTTCTTTTGTTTAAGGCAACTGAATTAGTTACTAACTTTGTCCTGAGAGAAGTTTTCATTACTAACATAATATTGCCTATTTTAATTTTTTGTGGGTTTCTCAGATTGATTATTCTAATCTTTATTCGCAGAAAGAAATTAAAGTGAGTTTGAAGTGGATTTACCAACCTTCAAAAAACAGGATTTATTTGCAGGGTAACGTTATACGCATTAGGACATAGACCTATACATTATACAAAATCACGCGTAATGTAAAATAGATGGTTGATTTTAATCAAACATTACTCACTTTCGACTCTTGCTAATGGTTTTAGATAAAAAAAAAATACTTTGTAAAGTTTTTCACTTTGAAAAAAAAAGGGACAATTTCAAAGCCGGCTATGATAGGCAAACATACCTTGGCTGGGTAATTGCATTGCAAAGTAAGCCACCAAATTTAAGATCACTGATACAGATTTGGCACTGTCGAAGGGTCAGAAAGGGTACCAAAGAATGAAAAAGTTGAAGATTCAAGGTGAATGGGAGTACAGCCTTAGGGCTGCTCGGATGAGGGGAATAATGGGTCAGTTTTCATTTTAATGTGATGTGGAAACAAATATGAAATAATTGCTACAAGACCCTCACTGTCACTCTATAGTCCTACTGCACAAGGATCCAATAGCGTGAAAATAAATTAGCTAGACAAAACATCACTGGAAAATTAAGTTTCTAAAACTCTTTAATGTGGACCCACAGACCACATCATAATGAAGTAGTATGCCTGACGTGATACAGTCTAGGAACTAAAAAAAATACAGGTATCCAAAACTCTTGGAAAAAACCACTTAGTTTGAGGGGGTGGAGGAGCCGGCATTTGAATACTGTTGCTGGTAAGCGGCCTACACCACTGCTGAGGTGGTGGTGGCGGCCCTCCAACCAGGTGGGCCCTCCATTGCCAATTGGGGAGGTGGCCGAGCAAGACCCTTGAGCAGCTCTGCGGGGGTGGGCTGGCGGCAATCATATTTGGAGGTTGTAATGGTCTGTACTGTGGTGGTTGGGGTGGCCATCGATTGTGGGTGCCCTGACCATTGCTGTGGGGTTTGCCATGCCAAGAGTTGGCACTGCATTTGTTTGGGGGGGGGTAAGCTCCAACTAACGGGGTGTGAGGGCGGAACCTGAGGCAATGGGACTTCTGCGGAACCAGCACCATTTGAAGCGTCGTAGAGCAGCAGGTGTTGTACATACAATTTGCTTGAGGAAGAGTTGGGCCTCCACTTGCAAACAAGGTGTGGGGCCTTGCTTCTGAGTTTTGTAGGATTGCTTGCAGCTAGGAACTCCTCTCCTGTGATTTATAAGATAGAAAAGGGTTAGTCCAAGCATATACAAAATTATCAGTGCTGGGCAACGAATACGACCTGCAAGGGGTTCCATGTCTCTCTCCCTTGCGTTATCTTTCTGTATGCATAATGATACAGATAAATTTGGACCGATTGCTAAAAGATACTGCCATTTCATACCTGCATTCGATAAAAGCAAGTCAATGCTTAACCCCCCTAAAAGTTGGGCCCCCTAAAAAACCCCATAATTTTTGAGACAGCTGACAAAGGGCATCGAAAGGGCTAAAGTTTTATGAAACATATTTATAACCAGCTCAAGTAAATCCAATGGCTTTTTTCATTACACTAAACACATTAGAAACGCAGATACTTGGAAAAGGTTCAAAAATAATAATTAAAAAAAAATACATACTCAAAGCTGCATCAGATGCTTCAAAAGAATCATAACTAATAAATCAAAACACGGAAATTTCCTGTTTCAGGATCTCTCAATGATCTGCAAAGAGGAGCCATAACATTTACATGTCCACCTGAAAGACACTTGATTCAACTGATTCATTTGTCCTCACGTTACATTTAAAATACATATATACAAGTACATGACATTATAGTCATGGACTCCAGCAGAAGAATGCCAAAATATTCAAAAAGAGAATCGAGAACACCAAAACACACCTGAGTAACTTTTATCGACTTAAGAAGCCATCTCATTAGATCTACAAGAGAATCCACCTCTTTGAGAAGTATGTACCATTTCCAAAGATGAATGAGAAATAGCCTAATATCGTAATTGACAGGAAGTAAGGTCAAGTCACGTATAGAAACACATCTATTTTCTTGATTATGTACTGCAGTTGTATACATTTCCTCTCAAGTATTTCAAATTTGTAACCAACAGCATAGGTAAGAATCCAAACACACAATTAATGTTTATGTTTATTCCAATGGACAAAGAAAAATGCTCAATGACAAGCGAAAGATAAAACACCTGGAGGTGAAGTGATATGAGCAACAGTAAAGTGAGAACTAGATAAAATCTGCATATAGATCAGTCCTTTTGATGAATTAAAAAATACGAAAGAGAGAGGTACGATGCAAGGACACGGAAATCATGGTAGGGATAAACTAAGCAAAGACAAATCCAAATTGCACAGATGAAGTGCAGGATCCATGGCTGATTAGCAATGATTTTAGAGTAAATTAGAACACCAGATAAGTGGAAACAAAATTTTAACCTTGGGTTTGTAACAATAACTCCAACAGCACTGAAAGTATCATAAAAGTTTCTCATTCCACCTAAGAAGAAAACCAAATGGTGCAGCAAGAAACAAAAAAAGTGTGAAAGGAAAAGGAGGGAAAAATTCAAAATACTGCACAATGAGCAATTTTAGGGACAGAAAAACAGCAAGTGCAAAAATTGTCAAAAGAGAGGTCACAACTACGTCTTACAGGGCCACAGATTTCCCAACAAAAAATTTGCACAACATCCAAAGCCTTTGTCTTGAGAAGCCTGCAACAGCGAAAGAGACAGAAAGAAGTCTAGAAGTTATGCATTTTGCATCTTGAATATTTTATTACTAATGTGAGGATTAGTATTGATGATCTCAGCAACAAAATCATGACATAGAAGAAAAAGCTGGCACTACACTTTTAACACGGATAGGTTTTCCATAAGCTTATCATATTAAGAACATTTGATAGCCTGTATTGTTAAAATAAAAGGTAGTCATGATCACAACAAATATGGACTGTAAGGATCTCACTTAAAAGAAATAGTACCCAAAGAATATAACCATACATAGTCGGCGTCTTCTTCGCTTCGGAACTCCACAAATCCATAACCTTGATGGAGGTTTGTTACTCTATCTTTGGGCACATAGACATTAACTGGTAAAAGAAGAGTTRAAGACTTTTTATCAACAACAATACAGGATTAAGAATCATACAAGGAATAGAAACTATTAGCTTGTACAAAACTTACCAACAGGGCCTGCTTGAACAAACAATTCCCACAGCAACTCCTCAGTGATCTGCAGAGTTACATATAGCCAATATGGTCAGATTAAACTTTGATACAAGTCTTTTAAAAGATTGTGTTACTCTTCAGAACCATAAGCTCACTTGATACTTCTTTGAAAACCAGTAGTTCCTCCTATATCAACATTTTTGAAACATGGTAAACCCCAAAATGCCCAAATTATCAGCCAAGCAACCGACAACTCAAAGAATWAGTGGAAAAAGAAGCTATTGTTACATCTGAAAACCAAATCAGTGCAAAAGGTCAGGGGAATGACATTGTTGCTCTTTGGTTTTGTTGGCTGCAGAGAGGTATTTTCAAAGGAAACCAAAACCAGCTTTTAAAATTCCTATATTCAAGGTGAAAAGAAAAAGGAAGGTAAGAGCATGTTTGGATAAGGGGAAATGGACACGGGAGAGAAACGGAAGGAGTCATCATCCCTGCTCGAAATCAACATGGAAAAAAAAGCGGAAGTAGGAAAGAGGACTCGTTCCACCATTGGTAATATATGCAAGCTACACAATCCYCCCTCGCCTTTCTTTTCTCTCCCTTTTTCTCTTCTCGGTACTGCCTAGTTCATATAAATTACAATAAGAGCTACACGAGTTCATAAGTTCAATTCACAGCTAAAATAGTCATATGAGCTTTCAATAAGTTAAATCTGTGTGACACAAACAGCATGAGCACCCCAAATACATTGCAAATGGACTAAATTGGATYCTTTTCCCTTCTTCCCCCATTTCTCCAAATTTCACTAGTTGCAAATTGAACATTGATTGAGATATCATCACCTTAAAATGCCAATCGAATTAACAATTACTTGGTTAGGGATGAGAATTCAATGCTGGGTGATTGAGATTGTTGCAGCTAAATATTGAGCTAAGGATGCCAGGTGATTGCTGCCTACCACTGGAATTGCAGTAATCATGCTAAACAACACAAATTGCAGCATATCTCCACATTATTGAATGTCCAATAAATTTCCAAACCTAACAAAAAATGCAATATACAATTGATCATATTCAACCAAACCAATCATAACCACATGAATCACAAAACCAATAAGGCAAAAACTAACCTAAAATCGTGCACAATTAAAAAAACAAAATTTGAAACAGGTTTCGAATTAATTAAAGTATGAATGAAGTAAAATGGGAAATTAAACGACGAAACCCTAAAAGGGGGAAGAAGAACCTGGGCATCAAGGTTGCCGACATAAGCGGTAGCATCTTGGTTTCGCTCAGCTGAGTGTTGCCCTAGAAGATTTGCTCCCACTCCAAGCTATTCTCGTCTCATTTTGGTTATTTTTCGACGCTTCTGAATTAGTCATTGGAAAAACCCAGATTTTATGAAGGAGAGTTGCGATTTTTGGTTGAGGTTTAACTCAATTTCTATTTCCCACTACATAAGGTGTAAAAAAAATATGGCCGTTTTATTTTTAGAGTTCGATATAAAAAGAATTAGATACGGTTCTCGTCAACTTATTAAATAAGTTATAATAATAAAAATAAGTCACGTTCAATCAACAAAAATCAGTTGAGAGAACAAGGTTTTACTCCTTCAATCACGGTTCACTTTGTAATTTTGATTGTATTTATTATTTATATACACTTATAAAAATAGTGTGGATTTTGTTTGATTTGTCTCAACAAGTAAGAAAAACAAATGTAGCAAGACTAGCAACTATTTTAAACCAAATGGTGTCTATATGATTTTATATAAAAGTGTTTAGTAACTCGCAAGTATTTTGTATTCTTAGGAAATTAGAGTGTGGGGAGAAAACGGAAAAAACAAATTACTTGTTCATTCAATGGTAAATTTTGTTTTTTAGCAATTTGATTATCATTCAATGGTGTAAACAAACAAATTAATATAAATATCTAAGACTAACAACATATTATCTCATTCTTGACAGTGCTAAATTATTTTACCTAATTTGCTCGTTTACACACCTAAGTGTCAACCTTAAATGCCTGTCAAAATCAAATTGGTGTTAAAGAGAACGAAGGAAGTACAAGAAATTGGGGATGAAAAGCTTACCTAAAATGCTAAACAGACTCCAAAAGACCTAAAAAAAATTATGTTTCATGAACAAATGAAAGAGAATGCCCATAACGAATGAGCAATCAAACATTTTTTAGTTTGGGCGCCTGCACTAGGTGCCCAAGTCATAGTCCAACCCCGCATGAATCACCCAAGTCATTGCCAATCGCCTAAAATTGGCGCCTAAACATGGTCCTATGCGCTGAAAATTGCTCTGTGGACCATTGTTCAGGCGGTTGAAATAGCTCCGGAACCACACCCTGATCGCTAATTTCACGCGCTTATAACTGTTTTATTTTTTTTAAAAAAATCGCAACATAAAATGTGGACCTTTTTTACAGTATGTTTAGACTTCAATTAACAAACTCAAATCCATTTTGGACCACATGTTACAAATTTCTCCTTTTGTATCACATGCTATAACATTTCCCTCCATTTTTCTTGTATCCTCATAATTTATCTAATCACGAGTTAGCATTGATAAACAAGATACATTAAAGTATCATGGGCGCCCGGGTTCGGCGCAGCGGGCTTGACATGAATTTTAGACGCACTAATACGGAGCTTGGGACCGGTCAACCTAGGTTCGGCTTAAAATTGCCCAACCCCGAAATGTTAGAGTGGGTATAACGGGTTTTGAGGTCGGACCCAAAAATTAAACTAAAAACTCTTGAAATTACCGTCAAAAGCCAAATAAAAAGAAAAATTGTACCAGGCCGAAAAATCATGTCAATGTTCGCAATTTTTCGTGCCGGCTCTAGTTGACCAGCTCCGATATATTATCGAGCGAAGTTTTTAAACCGAACATAATAATCATATCTATTACGGAGTCAAGCCTATATTATACAAACCCCCTACATTGCAAGATAAGCTAGGGGGAGGGTTGTATTTTGCTAATAAGGGATTGTACCAATAATTTGCGTTACAGAGTAGCTCAAAAGAAGTGCGAGCCGGACTCGAGTTATTCACGAGCCACCTAATAATTAGACCCACAGCCCATTACTCCCAGTCCCATACTCTAATGTCCTAATGAGGTCATCATCTTAAATTAACGAGGCACTCCAATTAAACAAAACCATCTTTTCTTTCTGCATTATTGTTTGTTGTTTCTAAGCGTAGAAGAAGAACCTCTAGAACCACCCCGCAACCGAGGTTTCGACAATACGATGTCGTGCGACGACGACATGTACGAGGATAACGGCCAACGGTACGCTTCGCCTCCGCCGCAAACCAACGGCACCATGGCGACGCCCTCGATAACAGCCACGACTCTAAGTCACGGGTAAATATTGATTCGCCAACTTGTTATTAGGGTTTTTATTTCTATTGTATTCTTGCGATTGATTTGAGCATTCAATTATTGAATTACAAAGAATCTGTATTTCATTTTGTTTTCACGACAAATTGCTTCCCATTACATTCGTTAGGGTTTTCTCGTGCTGTGCAATTTTCTGTTTTAGCTTTCATTGTTTTGTGCGTTGTTGATTGTGTCTTGAACTATGCAAAACGCTGTAATTTTAATCAGTTTAATGTTATGTATTGAAATAGCTATATCGAAGAAGAGAAAGGGATTTTTTTAATGTTTTTAAGTAGAGAGAGTGATTTGGTTGTATTTTAGTTTATTTGTCTTGATTGATGATAGCATGGCCAATTTAGTAGTCCATTGGTTGTTAAAACTTTGATGTTGTTTTCTTGGCGAATTCGGAAATTAAAAATTCTGCAAATGCGCCACCTACTGTGTGGTTGATGCTTTGTTGGTCACGCATCCTCATGTGTTTATTTGGAGGAAATATGATTATATTTTTATAATTTAAATTATAGTAGAAATATATGTTGCAGACATGTTTTGGTAGCGGGCAGTCAGACAATTAAGTAGTGCGAATGTATTATTGTTCTGATTTTTGTATCCTTCTCTGTAATCAAGCAATTGGAGTTTAGCTATAAATGTTTCATTCTATAATTCAAAGGGTGTCAGTCATGTACTGATGGTTTGATATTATGTGAAGTGTTTAGTTCTTCCTATGCCTTTTTTACTTTTCTTATGACACTTTGTTAACTATTGCATCTTCTTCAGCGTGATTCTCCAAGCCATGAAGAGTCTACAATGAGCAGAGAAAAAGAAAGGGATAAGGATAGTGACAAAGAAAGAAGAAGGGACAGGGATAGGGACAGAGATAAAGAGAAGAGCAGGGATCGGGACAGAGAAAAGAGTAGGGATCGGGACAGAGAAAAGAGTAGGGATCGGGACAGAGACAGAGAAAAGAGTAGGGATCGGGACAGAGACAGAGAAAAGAGTAGGGACCGGGACAGAGATAGAGAAAAGAGTAGGGATGCTGACAGGGACAAGGACAGAGATCGTGATCGTCATAGGGATCGCCCTAGAGATAGGAGTGAAAGAAGGGAAAGGAGTAGGGACGTGGTTGATGATGATCAYCGCCACAGCAGTCGAGATCGTGACAGGTAAATGCATATATTCATACCAATTACTATTTACATTAATCTTTCCCGTGTGAATGAGTACATAATATTTGTGGATCCTTTCATTTGGTATATAAATTCCTTTTTCCGCYGATTGTTTTCATATGGTTCTTGGATTCACGTATATATGTAGACGAAGAGAATACGATGAGGACAGGGAAGACAGACATAGACGCAGTTCTCGATCTCGTTCTAGGGCCAGATCTCTTCATAAATCAGGTTCACGCTCTCCTTCAAGGTCAAGATCAAGATCACGTTCACGTTCTAAGAGGTATAATTCTTATATTATTTGATGAACTWATTCCTTCCATTACTACTTGTGTTGGTTTCAAAGTTGATGCTAATGCATACTGGATCTGCTGTTATTAGACTGCACAGTTTTGGAGGCTTAGCAATGGTGGTGAAWGATTATACATTTTTGATGGGCTGTTCTATCTTTTTTTGTCTAGTTTTATTACTCTTGTCTTTCACAGTTTTACACAATGGATGACTGTAACCATATATTTCCTTCATTTTTTTAATTACATGCTTCATTAGTGTTTGCTCAAGTTTTAAGAGAAAGAGAAGGGAAATATGGAACCCTTGCTATCATAGAAGATAGAAGTAATTTGTGCCCCAAAAAGTAAAAAAATGCTAAGTTAGTTGCAACTTTCAATGTGGGAAGTGATACAAGTAAAAAAATGGAGTAAGTAGATTTTATTTTTATGGTTAAAACAAAACAGATTTTGTTTTGTAATATGCTGTTGGGATAGAGGATTATGTGTCAATGTATATATTTTCAATCTAAATTCTTATAGGCAGTAAAATAAGTCATTGGTCAACCTATGTCTTCTCATCATGATTCATGAAAGTGAAAGCATTGTAAGTCTCAAAGTTTGCAACTAAAAGCAAAGGAAATAGTATTGATTACCTTTTGGTGAAGCTCTTATTCACATGTTTGAAATACTAATAGATGGTGCTTGTTGTTGTTGTTGTTCTTGTGTATCAGGCTGAGTATACTAGGCTTTTCTCAATACTTCAGTCTTAGGTTGAGAATTGCTTCGCTAAATAAATGTGCTGGATCGTTATCATTATGAATTTGGAGTTTAAGCACGCCCCAAACTCTGGAAAGGATCTCATTTGCTAAAAGTAAATTATATATAATTGACAAATGAAGTTACTGAGTTCTGACTATTATTTTCTTGTTATTTACCCTACTTTATGCAGCGATATCTCCGATTAAATATTATGATTATGCGATTCCTATTGCTATCTGGTAAGAACTCAATAAAGTGTCAGTAAACCTTACATCTGATATTTACATTTACTTCCTGTTTGGCTACCGTAGTTGGTAGTCACTGTGTCATGCTCTTAAAAATTACAGAATGTCCTACAGGTTTTATTTTAGGGCCTGATGTGGTTAAACTCTATAACAAATATATAAGTGAAGGGGGAGGTGTGTGTCCCCAACCCCTAAATTTTAAATCCGAATTATTTTTTTTGAAGGGAATTATGAAGGAAAGAAAATTATGAAACTCTCTCATTTTAATAAGCTAAGATATAGAAGTAATCACTAATCTATAATCACCTAATCGAAGCACAAGTAAATTAAAAAAAAACTTTACAATAACAGTTAACTGAATTTAAATCTTCATTTAAAAATTACTCCACCCTTTATGTTACATATATATAAATGATAATGATAATAAATAAATAAAATATAATAATAATAATAATAATGATGTACATCTCCACCATATAAGATCATACATAATACAAAATACATGCACTTACAAAATATCGTACCTTGTCAACGATTTACAATCTCTATTATGTAAGAACGGTAATGAGTATAGTGTTTATGTGAAATTATTTCTCCACCCTTGATGCATACCAAAGGTAGTGTTTAGCTTGTCTGATTTTTTAAATCTGAACTGTGGTAGTTAATTTTTGTTCTTACTTTATTCTCTTTCTGGTCTGATCTGGTTCTTAATTATTTTTTTTCAATAAACTCGAGTGCTTAAATAGTTGAAGTAAACACAGCCAAATTCACCAAAGTCTTAGAAAATCGATGTGAAAAAATAAAAAGAACAACAAAACTAATCTAATACATATGGTTTACATAGAAAGCAAATCAGTTCAAAAAAAGTATTTTCTTATCCCTAGATTCCCGGCTGCACTCATTGCGTGCATAAAGTTTTAGTGAAAAACATGTTGAATTGGATTGAGAGCTTTTCTATGGGCTATATAGTATCTATATTGATTTGTGAGGATGTTCTTTATTATTTTGTAGTTGCAATGATTTATTTATTTATTAATTTTGGCTTTGTTGTATGAATTATAGAATGTCTAGTCTAGTTACGGATTTAATTTTGTCAAAGAATATCTTTGCAAGGTCATAGATTTTGGCATGTTAATTTATCTCTGGCAGCAGCGTGGCCATTGTCATCATTATTTTTTCTTACTGATTTATTATGTTGTTCCTCGATGATGTATTGTCGTCTTGTTTCTTCTTTATGACTCTTTTGTGTGCTAGCAGTAAAAGGATCACCGATTTGACATGCACCACCAGCTGCAATGATGGCTGCCCCTACAGTTGAGGTCTGACTATCATCCCTTACTCTAAGAATAGATTTATGTTTATAACTACTATTTTATTTTTTTGCTTTGCTTTAGTGTGGAAACTTCATACCAAATTACTTGCTTTCATTGGGTAAGCCAACCACTTTCTTATTTGCTGTTTTGAGCTGGTGTGTGTTTGCGATGGACGGTAGATTTTCATTCTGTACATTGATTTTTTAGTCAAATAACTCTGGAACTGAAAAATGTTTTTTCGTTTGTTCTTGTCTTCTTGTGTTTGTTCTTGTTTGTGTCTTGTTTGTTGTAAGAAGGTAATGTTGGGCTACTTGCCCCACTGTGCTGACATTGGTGTGAGCCCTTCTGTAGCTTTAATGACAAGGAAGAAACCAATGCTCAGGTTGGGTTTTGTTCATCTTTAACTGGCGCTTCATGTGTGTTTCTGTAGTCATTGAAATTATCCCTACTAGTCCATCTTCCTTGTGCAATTACTATTATTAGTTTAGACAAAAAAATATGACAAACAAATCTTTCTTATTGAAAAAATGTTCAATTAACTGTAAAAATAATTAAAGAAGCTTTGATTAAAGGTTGATAGAATGTGAGTTCTATTACTTTTTGTTGCTTGTATCGAAACGTGACAGTTTTATACCTTATACAGGCCCAATTACGTCAGCTCCTATTCCTGGGATGTTTCCCAATGTGCTTCCCTTAACTACAGGGCAGGTATGTGCATCTCTTTTGATTGGCTGATGCTTATGTCTGCCCTTTCTTTTATATGCCTTTAATGCTTTTTTTTTTTTTTTGGGTAGATGCAACTTGAACTCTTCCTGTCATGCCGGTTCAAGCAATGACACAGCAGGTTAAATTTTATGACTATACCCTTATCATCCTATGACATTAACTTGCCTATGCATATTATAACTGAGAGTTGGTATGATATTTACAGGCTACTAGACATGCTAGACGAGTTTATGTTGGAGGGCTACCACCCACAGCTAACGAACAGGTTTTCCATCTCACTGTTATCCTATTGCTCATCTTCTTTGTATTATTGTACTTTATATTGTGTTAATAATCTTCGATTTCGATGTTGTGCTGCAGTCTGTGGCTACCTTTTTCAGCCATGTTATGGCCTCAATTGGGGGAAATACTGCTGGTCCAGGTACTAGCACTTGATTTAATGAAATTAATGTGTAAACAATAAAAAATTAACTTGTGCATGGACAGGTGATGCTGTTGTAAATGTCTATATTAACCATGAAAAGAAGTTTGCTTTTGTGGAGATGAGATCTGTGGAGGAAGCTAGTAATGCAATGGCGCTAGATGGCATTACATTTGAGGTAAAATTTCTGCTTTTCTTGTTTTGTTTTGTTTTTTTAAACACTTTTCTTGTTTTGTTGCTGGTCTCCATAATTGTTTTGTTTAGTGGGTCTTTGCTTTTGTTTGTGTGCAATTTATCTAGGAGGAGGGAGTTTTTATGTTGAATTTACTAGTTACTCTTGATATCACTTCACGGTCTTTCAATTGTAGGGGACTGCGGTTAAGGTGAGGAGACCCAGTGACTATAATCCATCGCTTGCTGCAGCACTTGGTCCGAGTCAGCCTAATCCGAACCTCAACTTGGCTGCTGTTGGTTTGACACCTGGTTCTGCAGGTGGTCTTGAGGGTCCAGATAGGATTTTTGTGGGTGGCCTTCCTTATTACTTTACCGAGGCTCAAGTGCGAGAGCTGTTGGAATCCTTTGGAGCTCTTAGGGGATTTGATCTTGTCAAGGACAGAGAGACTGGAAATTCAAAAGGCTATGCATTTTGTGTTTACCAAGATCTTTCTGTTACAGATATTGTTTGTCAAGCACTCAATGGAATCAAAATGGGGGACAAAACCCTCACCGTTAGGCGTGCAAACCAGGGTGCTCAACAACCAAAGCCAGAACAAGAGAGTGTATACATGCATGCGCAGCAGCAGATTCAGCTGCAGGTAAGAGATGATCCATGTTTTTCATTAACTCTTATCTCCTATAGTGCTAATTTTAAGGTGGAATTAAATTGATACAATGAAATTTYCTGTTATCACATTAAATACTGCTAATTTACATTTATGGTGGCACAACCCTTTCAATTAAAGGGTGGAGGCCAACTGGATTAGTTTGTTCAGGTCTTTGGTTCCCAAGATTGATTCTTGGCCGTACTTGTGTGTTCCCATAAGCCAAAAGAGTCAACTGCAAGACCTGCTTTTGTTGTGTTCTTTGACTTCTTTATATGTCTTTTTTCTTGTGCAATTCCTTTTTGTATCCTTCTGTGCTAATTGTCCCTTTTTATGCTCTCATTTTCTCTGCTTGAGGTTCATTGCATTTTTTGTGATAAAACTTATCAGTTTAAAAAAGGACCGCATTTCTCTTTCCTTGCAGAAATAGTATTTGCCTGTGGTTCATCCGACGACTCTGTTGTGCTTGAGAAACTGTGTCAATTATAATGAACTCAGGGTAATGGAGGAGTAGTTTGAAATTTATACTTCGTATGATCATGAGGCAATAGAGGGAGAAAGATTTGTGTACTGTGTTCTATCGGTCTTTATCTCATAGTTGATAGTTCCTATTTTTAAAAACATTTTTTTCCATGTACATTCACACGTTTCTTAGTTCTACTGATTTATTCTTCTTTTTTCCCAACACGATATTGCTAACGGGACACCCGGCGCCGGGCGTTATAGTCAATAAACTAAATACATTTCCTAAAATCGTGTATAAATTTGGAATGTAATACCGTCAGTCCGTTGTATAATTCATAAAAGTGTTGTCAGGACTGTGATTTAAATGTTAAGTTCTATTCTTCTAGTACTCTTTTTGTTCTCTTACTAACCCCTGTGTACGCGCTCGTGTAGCTTTTGGCATATAATCATATATCTATATAATATTATATATATCATTATGCTATTATATATATATATGATATATACATAGCTATATGATTATATATACTATATATCATATATTATACATGATATATTATATATATTAGAATTCCAATGAGATACCTTAAAATGAGAAGTGTGAATTAGCAATCTCGGCCCTTGATTTTATACACTGGACGCGCAGGATGTGCATAGTTTTGAATAGTGAATGTAGTTAACGAATTCGCATAATTGAATTATGCACATTCACTTTGTTGTGAATAATCTTGACCCTCTCAATTTCAAATCCAGACCATTCAAGATTCTTTCCAATGCTGCACTCATTTTTAGGGTTCTTCATCATTTGATGCCTTAGTATATGATATATATATTAGTATATATATTATATGGATATATGATTATTATGATTTTGAAAACCTAATGTCCTTTCTGCAGTTATTTTTTGTGCTTGTGTATAGCTTGGGATTATCCACTTCATGTTTAGGACTAGACATTCGATCTACTGAAATTGCTTTTGTTGCAGTTTTGTTAAGTTGGTATAATTCCCAGTTCCACAAACAAATTGGAGAACCGATGCACAGAATCTGGAAAGGGTTGTGGTTTAATATGTTGGGTATAATGTCATAGTTTGCCTTGTTTATTTAGTTGATGTTTTCTATTTTAATCACTGTAATGTACCCAATTCTGTTTAAAAATGCTTTTCCAAAGTGCAGTTCAATATTCTCCTCTGGGTAGTAGAAACTTAACAATTATACTTATAATTAGTTAACCACAGGGAAAACTTGACGACCTAAGTATGCACAGTTTTTGTCACAAACATTACCAACACACTACAACACGACACACACCATAGAGTAACTCGTGTATTACTAAATGTTAAACCATGATGATTAAGAAGAAGGACGCTGCTCCACAGGAGCCTATCTTTGTTTTAGTGGCAAGCTGGCCTGATCTCTTGATATAGCCAAAATGACAAGTCATTGTTTTGCAAAACGTCATTTGCCAAAATGAAAATGCCTTTGGCTTGGATGATTTGCCATGGCTACCCTCAGTTTCTCTCAAGTGGGACTCCTAATATATGCCTTCACTCCTATATCCCGATAGCCGTACACTTAAGCCCTAGTTACCCAATTCTCTATTAGTTGTCCACATCATTTTATTGCCAACTCCCCGATTTCACTTCATGTCACAGATCCTTTTTGTATATTTAGTAGTGTGCGATTTTTTCTCCCTGTAAGCTGAGAACTTGAATTGTTTCTCCATCGAGCTCTTATCTAATTAGATCTTGTTAGTTCCATCTCCAATCTAGATTTCAATCTCAAAAGCCTGCTAAATCCCTACAAGTTGGTCTTATTATTACTTATGAAGCTGTATAGATTTATATTACCTTCATTAGTGATATATTGAATTATGCTCTGTTTAGCATACGAATCACCTTGTTTGTTTAATAACCTCTTGTTTTGCAATTTTGCATTTTATTGTAAAGTGTATGTTTGAGTTATTTTTGAATAGTGGTGTTGGTTTGTCTGTCTTCTAGTCATTTGAGAAGTGTAAATACATAGCTTGGTGATTTGGAGTAATTAAAGATGCTTTCTTCCATATAGATTAATGTTTTCCCTCGTCAATGAATTTGACACTGTTATTCACGGGATAAGTTTTCGGTTTTGCTCATATCTTTCCTTACTCGTCATCATACTTCTAGATTTTTGTATCCACCTGATTAATTTTTTGGTTGGTATTTCTCGGTCATATGTTTGTAATGTAATGCTATATGCATGTATAATAGTTTTTCATTCGTTGTAAAACTTAAAATTTCTACCATCATTGACCCACGAGAAATGTTTATCGTCGTCATGTTGAAAAACCTTAAGTTGTACACCATTTCACCTCTTTATCTTCTCTTTGACTAAAATATCTGAGCGTATGTCAGGATGAGTCTTATAGTTGAGTTCGACAATAATTTGTTTTGCTTATTCTGTCTTGAGTGTTGTGAAGAGTGCATAATCATATTTTCTCTTCGAAATAAAGTTTCTATGAATAAAATTAATTTATCAGAATTTTCCCTGGAGTAAATCCTTATGCTAGGATAGTGCTTGTAATGCAAAAAAAGGTTGATGAATGGAAGAAAGTTTTCTGTTATATGTGCAACAATTTCCTTTGTGTCTACATTTTTACCGGAAAACAAGAATTCTGAGGGATTTATTTTGATGCTGAAGATGTGATAATTTATATTGGTACTTTTTTTTCTAAATTGTATGATGTATCACTAGTAATTACAAGATTCTATGCTCTTAAGTAGGTATAGGGATAAGGAGTGTAGTTTCATCTTCTTTTTCCTTTTTCTTTTCGGTAGGTTGATGAAATTTATTTGTAATTTATACGAATTGTCATGCTGTATGCCAATCTCATATGTGTTGACTCTATAATCTTTTCCCTGGACAATTTTGTTAGTATTGTCTCATATATTTACTTTTGATTTCTATTATGAACATTGTGCATCCTTAAGAAAGCACCTAGCGTTTGTTGCCTCCGCTGTTTGTCAGAACTTATGCACCTAGATCTCAGTTGACAGGCTCTGCGTTGTATGGCCAAAGCTTATTTGAACCTCAAAACTTTTAGCTTACATCCCGTGTTTTTTTAAGTATGCAATTTCACTATCAATTACTGACTCTTTAAGACCTTGTCAATGCATTGACCTATCTTTATACTCCCTCTCGTAAACTCATACATCGCAACATTTGTATTAAAAGTAAAGAACAAAAATGTTCAATTGTCATTAGGGTTCTATTAGCGATAGGATCTCTTATCTCTTATCTAGCTCATGATTGCCTATTAGTTTACCTGCTCGATCCCTCTAGTTTATTTGTTAGTTTTTATGGTATAAGTATTCTACAAGTCTTATAACCGTGCTTCAACTATATAGTAACAAAGCTATTTTTAGGAGTTTCATTTCGTATTAATTATGAAACTATTAACTGATTTGAGTAACTTACCTTTAAAAAAAAAACAATTACTCATCATACTTATCAAAGTTGTAGTATAAATAAAGTTTGAATAAGTGTATCTCTATATGATACATTTCTGAGAAGATAAATAATCAATAGAGAGCTAGATCCACTAACCTAGACCGTATGAAGTGCCCTTATTAAAATCATGAAATATAGATGCATGATTGTTTATTATGTCTGTTTGGATTATGTGAGGTCGTTTATTATGGTGTTTAATTTAACGTTCATCCGTTGTTTTGCCTCATATCATACTATGTCGCAAGAGGTTGTAAAAAGAATATTATGACTATACGTATGCTTCCAAAGAGCTGCAGTGAGTGGTTTCTTTATATTTTTTAAATTGGTTTGGTTCAGTTGCCAAAGCGCTCCTCAATATTCGTAGGCATTAAAGTTCCTTTAATTGTATGTGGGTCAATCAGTGTTAATCATTAGGTGGGTTTTAATTCTAAATATTTAATGACAAATTATTTGTCCGCTACTCTTTGTATATTACTAATCCCTAGTACAATTTGAGAGTGCTTTATTTCTTCAAATGAAAGCACTCCTCCACATGAATAGCAAGCGTTATGCAAAAACTTTAGTTATGTTATCCAATATCCCAAGAGCTGGCTTTTTAGTTCTTCTTTTTGTACGTTGATGGGAGAAAAAATAAATATGCAATTATTTTTACGATCTTTTTCATATGGTATACCTCTCCTTTTCGGTGGTATACTAAATACCCCGTCATTCAACCTTTTCCGCTATATGTTAGTAAAGTACTTTGTGTTATAAGACCCAAGCAGTGAAGATTTGGGAGTGATTTCCGGAAAATACTGTGTTGGTGTTGGTAGCGACCTTTATGTGAATTTTTGGAATAAGTGTTGATAAATATTTCTGAAATTACTTAGCCATCCATGATCAATATACGGTTGTTTTTATTGTGATCCCCTGATTCATAATTGCATATGTTGTTATTGCTAAAAAGCATTATCCGATGATAGATGGAATTTGAGTTAGAATTCAAAGGTAATAAACTATTTCTTTATATGGGTTTGAGTTTACTTAGATCAGCGCGTCTTATAATCCCAATTCGATTAGGCAATGATAGCAAGAATAATAACACTAATATATCCCTTACGACCAAGAATTTAGCCTCCGACACTTTCATGAGTAATTATAATGTTTTTTATATCATGTTGCTTAATGTTCATTCTTTTATTTTGCCTATTTTGTTATAATGATTTTTAATTCCTGTAAATTTTTAATATACTATAATATTTGCTTTTTGGTTCAGTTCATGTGTTTATAATTAATCTGTTTATTTTTATCATGGTCCTTTTAATAATCTGTTTGCTATTAGAGTGTAAACGTTTGTATACATAAATAATTTATTAATAAGCGATACGATGTTTCGCTATAATTCATCGTTACTCCGATTTATCATTCTATATAATATAACTTCTTGATTTAGTCGTTATTTATTCTTTGCTAGAATTTTATAAGTTTATTTATCTTTGAAACCAATCTGGTGTCTATTAGTTGCCGAAAATAATTCTCCATTAGCTAGACACTGTATTCTGTATGCATGCGAGAAGAACTACCTCGTATAGTTGTGGCGCATAGGCTAATGTGATCATGAGAAGACACTCCAAGTGTTAGATTAGTTATGGAGCTCTTATTCTCCTCAACGTAATGCAAGTAGATTGATTGCTTAGCCATTCGCGTATCTTTTACCTGTTCCGGCTTCCATTCTAGCACTTAGGATCGAGAAGATCGCTAGATGTGCTTAAGGGTTTCTGATGTAATCCCAAACACGACCGAAATCCCTTCTTGATTTGTGTAGGATTGAGTATTTCAAAACGGTAAAAAATTTAACTTGATAATTATTTACTAGAAAATCTATTTATTTGTTTGTAAAACTGTAGATGCAAATGAGATAAATGAATTGTAGTAATACCATCAAGCTTGATTGAGCGTACAAATAACGACAGGATGATGATCTATGGGATGCTCAATGAATATCCCGAGCATTTAAATCACTGCAATTGATATTATACATTGTGTTCAAATTTGAAGTTTGTTTATGGATTTCTATGTATTGTTTTAATTCTCTTAAACTTTTGTTTAAGATTGGATTAACTTCAAGTTTGTGGAACTTATTACGATCGGAAAATTGTGTTGAGTATTGTCATATTAAATTTGTGTTTAAAGACTTATTATATAATTAAATGTAGCTTAAAGTGAAACAGTTTATTACTATTATAAGTTCTAACAAAGGCAGAATTTTTATGTTTAAAATAGGCAGCAAATTTCACGGTTCTTAGTTAATAAATTAACTAGTACTATAGATTAAACGGTTCAACGGGTAAAACAAGTAGGCAGTCGTGTTCAGGTCAAATTTCCTAACCGTTTAATTAAACCGTTCTTCACGTCATGCACTTCAACACGACACGACACGTCAAACAGTCTATACTTCCGGTGGTAGAGGATTTAACATACGTGTATAAGATTGATTTCATTTACGTCAAAACTTAATATTAAGCCTAGATATTTGATATAAAGCTTGAGATTATTTGAAATGTATATTAGCACCATGAAAATATTTCAAGGACAACATTTTATGGCCATATTAACAATAAATTATACTTGTTAATTCACTATTATTGCGATGATTCACGAAGTGCAATTACCAAATTTACAGATATGTACAAAATTCAAACCGCAATTTACCACATTCACCATTTTACCACTAAACAAATCCTCTCCTTAAGCATTTTGAATTGTGATAGACTTACTAATATTAATAATTGATCATTATATTATAATTTTTTGATGAGTTATAATTCACTAATTAATTATTAGGCCAAAAAAGAAACTCTCAAAAAGACTTGAGAACAAAACTAGCCTAAAAAACCCTAAAACCCTCTCTCGTATCTCTCTTCAAAACCTTTGTCCCCTCCTTAGAAATTCAATTGTGTTCCAGCAAAAAAAAACAAGATCTCATTCTTCACCAAAAAAAAAAAATTCATTCTCTCGGCTCCAATTCGACTAATGTCCGTCAATCTGCTCTCAACCACAACAAAATCCTTTCAATTTTTCCAATCTCAAAACAAGTTCAAGCTAAAGAACAAGAACACACCCTATAAAGCCTTACAAATTTACTCCTCTTTCTGACCATTACACTTCTCCTGTTTCAGTCCTTAGTCCAGGAACTTCAACGTTTGCGAAGAACGCTCTTGCTAAAGCTCGGTCGCTTGATGACATCGAATCACTCATGGGAAAGCTCACAAAGAAAAACCCCCAAAAAATTCAAGCAGGAAGCCTTTTTTGGGCCACTTTGGATTCGGTTGTGTTATGGGCAAAAAAGCAGTTGTCGAATCCACCCCCTTAAAAGGACCATATTTTCAAATGTGGGAACTGGTACTCCAGAAACAAGTGTTTCCTTAATGGCTTTTGCTTACTTGCTGCAATCATTCTATTCGTTGATAAAGTAACCCCAAACTGTCTCGACAAGTTCCTGACAAGATTTCTTATGGGATTTTGATTAAGTCTTATTGTGAGAAGGGTGATCCTGAATTGGCATTGAAAACTATGGTGGAAATGAGGGAGAAGGGCATTGAAGTTACTGCTGTGACTTATACAACTGTTTATGATTCATTGTACAAGAAAGGGAAGACTGATGAGGCTGAGAAAATTTGGGATGAGATGGTGRAGAAGGGTTGTTTGATTGATGTTGCGGCGTATAATGTTAGGATTGGTCATGCTCAGGGCGGCGAGCCGGAGGACGTGAAGCGGWTGATTGAAGATATGGCTTCGCTAGGGCTGAAGCCCGACACCATTAGTTATAATTATTTGCTGAGTTGTTATTGTAGGAATGACAGGATTGATGAGGCTATGAAACTGTATGAAGACTTGGAGGCTAGTGGGTTTAAGCCAAAGGCAGCCACATTTAGGACTTTGATACATTATCTGTGTAAGAATGGCGATTTTGGGACCGGGTATGATGTCTTTAAGCGTAGCGTGTTTCACAACAAGATACCGGATTTTGGTACCTTGAAGGTGTTGGTGGAAGGGTTGGTGGCGAAGAAGAACAGGAAGGATGCGAAGGGTTTGATTMGGACAGTGAAGAAGAAGTTCCCTCCTAATCTTTTGAATGTTTGGAAAAAACTYGAGGCAGAACTTGGCTTGGTGTCCCGACAATCTACTCCTAGTACTCCTGAAATTCCTGAAATCAAAGACGCTGCGAAATAGCCATCCTCTTGAGCTATGATCAAACAATTGTGCAGATAATTCATTTGGAATGTATGAATTAAGCACTAATCTTTGAAACAGGCAACAAGTTTGTATTACCTTCATTCCCCGTTTTCCTTTGATAGAATAGGTTTGTATTTTTCGTCGAAGTCCATTATAAGGCATTAAGGCATACTAATGAAAATCATTGTCACTAACTGTATTTGGGCTATGCTATAAAAATTGTGGAATCGAGTTTTTTCTCAATTTCCTCTATATCTTAACAGAAATCATTGAAATTTACTTGTTTGTTGCATCTTCTTTCGGGAGCAACTCTCCCCGAGAAGTTCGTACCCGACCTTTATGCTATGTGTTTCCCGATGTCACTTGATTCAATTCCACTGAATTGGTTCGATTCACTCGATCCTGAGAAGATCTCCACTTAAGGACGATTTGACAAAGGTTTTCCTCGCTCAATACCCTTGCAACACGTACTTTCAAGTCACTCTTCGTGAACTAGAAGTCCTTAAACAGAAGGAGAACGAAGGTTTACTGAATTTTACACAAGATGGCGCAAAAAGCCTATTCGAGACCAAAACACTTGCGATACTATGGTTTTGGACTCCTTCTGCCTACTCGAGACAACAAACACAAATAATAGCGGGAACTTGTTTAATAAGGCTGAACCATCGAACACGCAAATCAGTGAAGTCAATGCTGTGCATATTTTTTTGTAGCTACATGATGTTTTTTTCTAATGCTGAAAGGTATTTCTAATTTGCAGATCTTCTAAGAGTAATGCAATATGTGAGAGCGGTAAATGGCTCGTGTCGAAAAACCTCAACAACTAACCCGACCTGTTTTTTTAGGTTAGGTTTTTAAATCTAACCCGCGCTGTTTTTTTGGGGTCGATCTTATGTCCATTTGACCTGATTTTTTTTATCTTCGGAAAATAATTCCAAAAATTAGTGTGGTTGAACCGAAAATGACCTAAATTTGGCAGGCCAACCCGAATATATGAACCCGAAATGACCTAAATTTGGTAGGCCAACCCGAATATATTGAACCCGAATACACCTATTGAAACTTGAATTTTAAGCTACATTTGTAATACTTAATAATACAAAGTAGTTAAGTACATACTATAATAAATAATAAAGTACCACAAGTTTACCAAAGTATTTCTAATTCGAACAACCTCCTTACTAACGATTGTTTGTTTTTGAGAAGATATAGAAGAGAGAGAAAAGGATTGGTCTGAAAATTGGATGAAGGAGAAGAGAATGAGTGGAAAACGGTGGAGAAGAATAAGAGTGGGTGGGTAGTAAAGTTATGACTTTGGGGATTTACCGATTTAGTTTTAGTTTTTCTTTATTTTCATTATTTTTTAWGTTGGACACTTTTTATTTTTCGTGTCATTTCGTGACAAAAATTTCAACCTGAACCGGTCGTGTTCGTGTCGGCCCATTTTCGTTTTCGTGTCCGAAAATTCAGGRTTAACCCCTTTTTTTTAGATTGGGTTCGTGTCGTACTTTTCGTATCGTGTRACTTTTTGTCTCCTTTAGCAATATGTAGTTATACACTAACKCGATTGGTATCTTGGAATGCTAAGATGGTGCTGATGGTGCATGCTCATCTTCGAACTCATAATTATAAGAACCATCGAYTACTCTATTAAACTCGTTCAAAATAGAATTTAATGTCTATTGRTCTGCATCATTAGTATAGTAGGTCGCATGAAAATTTACATAGAACGCTCTTCTTTCACTAGGAACCCACAAAAAGAAAAYTCCACGATCGCTCTTTATACCTAAGAGAGTCCAAAGCAGTTATCACTGTCAAAAGTCAAAGATAATGGGTTTTTCTAATATAGCACTATATCATTATCTTTATATTTCGGAAAATTATAAATATATATAATTTGAAAGTTTTTTTAATTTTTGTTAATACTACATGTAAATATGTAATATATAATAGGTATTTTTGTTGATTCCTAAGAATATGGAAGATGTTAAATTTGATATCATTTATGCATATTGAAATTTGCTATTATATACTAATACAACTTAACATAACAATTTGTAGTTCTTTATTCAATTTAAATACAAATCTATGTTATATGTTATTATAAAGCGAAGACTCAAATTTAGTCGAATAGTTTTTGTAATGACCTTTTTACCTTCCAAAATACCAAAAAAAATTAAAAAAATAAATTAACTAAATATAAAAATAATAATGCAATAAGTAGTCATACACTGACCCGTTTGGTATCTTAGAACGCTAAGATGGTGCTGAACATTCCTTTCACTGGAACTCAAAAAGGAAAGTTTACGATCGCTCTCTATACCTAGGACAGTCAAAAGCAATCATCACAAAGTCAAACAACGCTCTGCATCGGGCTTACCACCAACCATTAAAATTTTCAAAACGTTAATAAATTGTTAAATGCCGTGTTCAAACCCTCTACTGTTATTATCCGACCCATTAATTAATCAATTTAGGTTTAAACATTTCTTTTTTCGATTCACAATGGTTAAGGGTATACTGTGTAAGTTTATAATTTTTTGAAGTTCCGAATGGATTCATCTTCCCTCTATGATTCGGTACTTATCCACTCTATAGGGTCATCTCCATTRTRTGGTATGTCAAAAGATAATTTTCATACAAAAAGTCAAATAGAATAGGCTTTCCTATTATAGCACTAGATCATTATCCTCGTATTTCGGAAAATTATAAATATATATATAATTTGTAACTGTTTTTGTTAATACTACATGTTAAATTCGATATCCTTTATGCATATTGAAATTTGCTATTATATACTTATACAACTTAACCAACAATTTGTATTTTTTTTATTCAATTTAAATACAAATCTATCTTATATGTTATTATAAAGCAAACACCCAAATTTGGTCGAATAATTTTTATAATGACCTTTTTACCTCCCAAAATTACCTAGAAAAATTTAAAAATAAATTAACTAAATATAAAAATAGTAATAAAAAGAATATATTTTATCAATAAAATTTAAAAATAATAAATTAAATAACTAAATATAAAAACGGAAATATAACAACTTAATAACATCACTAAATATAAAAACAGTAAATAAAAAGAATATATGTATCATTAAAATTTTAAAAATAATAATTAAATAAATAAACATAAAAACGGAAATATCTAAACAATTTAATAGCATCACTAAATATAAAATAATAAAGAAAATAATAAAACAATAAATTAAATAATAACTACATATTAAAAACAGTAAAAAAAAACAAAAATATCTAATAAAACCCATCTAGATCTAAAATCAACAATAAAAAGAATATACTTGTATATCTTATCTAAAATTTAAAAATTAATAAACTAAATATAAAAATAATTAAAATGATAGGGAATCTAATCTAATATATAATTGAATGCTTCATGAAATTGTAACATATTTTATTATCTTAAAACAATATGCAC
Source organism: Bassia scoparia (assembly GCA_008642245.1). NCBI lineage: Eukaryota > Viridiplantae > Streptophyta > Magnoliopsida > Caryophyllales > Amaranthaceae > Bassia > Bassia scoparia. The sequence goes on from SNQN01000457.1 coordinate 36,113, forward strand.
TCATACACGTGTATTTCTTAGCTTGTTTATGATATAAAAATTTTGATCCGCCACTACAACAACAACATGCTCAAATCATCACAATAAGTCAATAACAATATAGAACACAAAAGTTTAAATTTTAAGTCATCAAAACATAGATTGGGCATGAATAGCAGCAATATAGGCATGAAAACATGATCCTAAACTTCTAAATCAGTCCCCCAAATGCAACAAAAATCTGCCCCAAAACATGCAGTAACAACTAACAACCAACGAAATCGTTGTCATAAAATTTCCGATAAAAAGGGAGGGAAACCCTTGCAAAACACTACAAAGGCACACTGAAAACAGTGACAAAAACCGTGCTTCAAATCATTGTTTATGATGCTTTTTGGATGTTGATTAGGGTTGGTGAATGGAGCATACCAAACTCCTCAAGTTCCCTAGCTTGGCTTTACCTTGAGAAACCATGAACATTTCGAGAGAGAAAGGAAGAGAAGATGTGGATTTTGGGGGAACATCGGCTTAATCATTGTGCCTCTGGAGAACAAATCGTTGATATATTCAAAAACTCTTTCGAAATAACTTTTGAGCACTCAAGAGAAAGGCTTGGAATTCAGAAAAACTTTTGAACAAATCCAATCGTTGTAGTTAATGTGTTACGATGGAGTATAGTGATAAAAGGTGACTTAATTTGCAATGCATAATATATAATAATGTGGTGAGCTAGTTACCCATTTAACCATTACATAGATATATTAAAACCTTATTTATTGAACTAACTGCTGTCCAACTCCTGTTACTCGAATCTGCATAATTATCGGACATCATACAAAAAGGAAAACGTTCAATTCATGATTCAGAAGCATGATAAGATGAACCTTTTCATGCAAAGTTCTTTAAGCAGCTTTGATTGTCTGATACAAAGGTGTAGTGTTGTTTAAAGCTAGGGATATCAAAGTGTATCTAAACTAAACATATATATATGAATCATCGAGATAATGTTGTAACAGCTACCCACCTATATATATGTAGATGTGTTATATACGGGTTACTCGAATTCCATAAAGCTGTGAAAGGATCTTCTGGTACTACCAGGTATCTCTAGTGTATAATATTAGTTTGATTGATCCTGTGAATCTTGTTCTGGATATTATTATATATGTGCTCATGACAAGTATCATGCATTGCACGAATTTCAATTAAAGAAAATCAGAAAGAATAAGGAGTATGTTAGCCATTGACCAATTGATAATATGTTGAAATTTTGTTTAAGGTTGGTGTATAAAACAAGAGAAATGTCAATCTACTTGATATGCTTTATAACCCTAATTTCGAAATAAATAAAAGACCATTTATAGTGAAAATTAATTTTATACATGCACGGTATATATTAGTCTGCTACATGGTTCACAAAAGACTTAAAAAAACAGAGAACTTAGATAAGTGATTTTTTCACAATTTTTCCAACCAAATACAAAGCATCATTATCTTCATACCATTAGGATTATAGTTTCAATTTGAATAGCTTCACGGTGTTATTTGAAGATGAAGAGACAAAGTAGATGACGGAGTAAAGAAATTGGTTGTTTAGCAATTTGAGCATTGGTCTCGATTGGTCTATGTCTTGTTGGCCCATATTATTTCGAGATTTGAGGCTTTTTGTTCCCGTTTAATATTTTTTTTTGTTTGGGTGGGGGGGGGGACGTGGGGTGGGGTGGGTGGGTTAACCATTGTATATAAGACGTAGTGTGTGGATTGCTTGGAATTATATGTTGCTTGGTTGAGACTGCTACTACTACTCTTTTCGATGATTAGTTTATAACTTGTATAGTTTAGTGGGTGAAAGGTTTGTAACCTTACAATGGTTTTTCTACGTTAAAAATTGTATACAGTAGTTTTTTTTCCTTATAATTCCCATCTTCGATTGTATTAAGGGTGAGATCAATGTGAGGGGTTGATCTCTTTACCCCTTTTCCCGCTTCTTTTAATATTATGTTTCCTTTGTCAACCAAACAAGCACACACAATCACGTACATTATTCATACAATTCGGACCTTTTTGACAGAGCTGATAGACATATATAGTAGTAATTTATAATGATGAAAGGCGAAATAATAATTAGAAAAGGCATTTACAATGAAAGGAGAAATAAAAAGCTGCATAAAGACTAGAAGTACAAAGCAAAGGAAGCAATGAAAGAAAGCATAGGTGGGGGGAGAGGAGAGCCAAAGGGGGTGAAAAAAGCACAAGTTGAGAACACTACTATACACAATTGAATGGTGATCAATTGATGAATTAATTGAATGGTTGCAATTGTTATCAACACATCAAATTGCATAATCATCAGAATGTTAAAGTGGGATTATCTTTCAATGGTAATTAGTCTTTAATATGTGAGTTTCTAGTGGCCTGTATCTAATCTTTTGGTTTTTCTCTTACTCTAACGGAGTACTATATAGAATATTCCCCTTGGTAAGTCTGTCAATTTGTTTGATTAGTTATGAAGGAAACAATTTTAGTTCAAAGCAATTGATGTGAGCCTTTAAATTTTGTTGTCTAAAAGTTTTTTCACATTATGCACCAATGTATTTGTTACTTGGTACTCATCTTCGATTCCTTATTTACGCTTAGAAGGCCAAGGGAATTTCCCTTCTGATATTAGCGCAACACCTATTGTTTATCGGGTGCACTTTCATTTTTTGAGTATTACATTGCGTTAGAAGCATCCATTTATTTGGAAGCACACGGTTATCTTTATTTGAGTATCAGTGCACCTATTTGATATCAGCTCTCTTTAGAAGCACCATTATCTTTAATGAATCATCGACTTTTCATAGGAGTCTTTCAGCGGGTTTTGATTCACCTATAATGTGCAGCAAGGAATGCGCATTAGTTGATCTTTTGATAGCCTGCATAGTCACTATTCAAAATGATTATTGTATCTTCCCCAGATTACATGTCCGTCCTCGGCCGGCACATACTCTGGTTGTCTAAGAGTTGCCTCCACCCTCTTTTTTTCAAGCTAAGAAATTTGCTAGGATTTCAGCAAAAATAAGTTCAACTCAACAACTCTCGGCTGACGAAAACAGAACCTTGATTAATAAAAAATCAAAACACACACACACAAGGTGATATAGTGACCATGTATTAACATTACATACATACATACACTTTGTTGTATGTGGTGTTCTATACATAAGCAATTTCTAAGCTTATAAAAACGATTGAATCTCGATTATTTTTCAATGTGGGATGATAAGTATATAACCCAATCAAAACATCCCAATAGGAATGCAAAATGTCATAGTGGAAAAAGAGTTATGTTATGATTCCTTGAAGAAAAGAAGCAAAGCAGAGAGAGAAAAAAAAAATGAAATGATTAACATAAGAATATTAGAAAACAAAAGAGCTGGCTCCAATAATTAATGAAATTGGAAAGAGAATGAATGATTAAGGCATCTGATCTATATAGTAATTCACTTCGAGTCGACTGAAGTGGAAACTTATCGCGTAAGAATTGAATAAAACTAACCCCATGCCACAACGCCGCGACGGCCGCACGTTGAAATTGACACACTGAGTGCTTCGCATTTCTATCATCAGAGTTCAGAGATTATGATGTTGTGTTTTTATTTAGCCAGCTTTTGATTTTATCCCTATTATGAATTGCTACCATTATGATGACAAATCACAAGATTATATATAGAGTTAGAACTAACATATTCTGGTTTCGATTCTTTGACACAATAATCATTTAAATTGGCAATGTTATTTAAACTTGAATGTACCATATAATCTTTTTTTTCGTTAATCATGCTGGCAAAGTATTAATGTTAAATCGTCCTGTTTTTATATGAAACTGAATAAAGCTGAACTGAAATGAATAAAACTAAATTGAACTGAAAAATAAGTTGTACCCTCTTTAAACGCAACACTTGAAACAATTGCTATTATTTATTAGAGATAAACATTCAATTATTGTAAAGTATTACGTTACGCAGGTAGTAGTAAAGAGGCCATGAGGAAGTTTAAATTCTCACACGATGAAAATATGTATGGTGGATATACGTGGTATAGTTTCAAATAATTAATCATCCTGCTTGATGTGCTTGTATGATGTTGAAACATGATTTTTATCTTAAATATTTTGAGTGCCCTCGTATAATCATCGATTTAAGGCCTTGTTTGGTTGCCTTCGATTTCTAAGAAATTCACGAGAGAAGAGTTTCTTATATGACATGAAAATAGTTCATAACGGCAACCAAACGACACTCCAATACATTAATCTTAATCAATTTCTTTTCAAGAAGAAAAAGGGATCTTATTTGAATGATTTTCTTCTCCTTTTGTCAAAAGAAAAAAAAATCTGGTTGGCCTATGATATACCATTTGATGGGCATATGAATATGGAATTGTTCAAAGCCACCATTGCTCCAGTGTTCTGATGAATTGTCGCTGGTCATTTTATTGGCAAATGATAAACACATTATGCAACCTAAAATGGGATGCTTTGAAAATGGGACTGAAAGAAGTGAAATCTATTTGTTATCATAACATTAACATACTTCCTGGTTTCTAAATAAATGTTCATTTGATTTTTACGGTTTTGAAAGCAAAATTTAATAGAGTGATGAAGTGTGAAGGTGGGGGTAAAAAAAAGAGAAAAAGGATTAAAAATATGTGAATTGGTGAATATTTTAATAAAGTATGTGTAGAATAAATAGTATTTTAATTGTGATCTTCACATGAAAGAGAGAAATAAATATTTTAATTGTGATCCTCGATCCAAAAAAGGAAAAAAACAAAGCGAATATTTAAAAAAACCTGAAACATTTTTTAAGAAACGAATGAAGTACTAGCCTTGTATCATATCTTCTAGTTTGCTATAATAGTACTCCATTAACTAAAAGGTCAAATGTGCATTATAAAGATGGGTATTACTTATTAGTACTAAGTTGTATTGACATTGAAATTAAAGTAGAGTATCACGCTCTCTTTATTATTTGCCATGTTGGAGCAAATACTCGATTATTTATGCTCTGGAAACGACTTAATTAGACAACGTAGGCTTTTTATACTAGAAAGTTTATTCGTGGTCGAAACTTAATATTTTTAAAACCTTTTATTAGTTTATCATAACTTATTTGGACTTAATTAATTTTTTTGTTTTATGGTGAATTACAACGCACCCTTACTGTTACCATCACGGTTTGTCTATTATAGTGATAATATTGAATCAAAAGTAAAATATATTTTAGTGGAGTAAGAACAACTAGAGTGTTTTTTTGTGTGTCCATGTTGCATGACAATGTGATAAAAATAAAATATTAAAAAAAATCAAAAGTCAATATAAATATGTTGCTTAAAAAGGCAACCCTAATATAATTATTATTGTTGTTATTATTTCTTTATAACTACACCCTTTTGTTTTAACTATAAAAATAAAATGAAAAGGGCACTATTCCTCTAGGAGTTAAGCCAGGAGGATACTACAGTAGATAGTTCCATAATGGCAACAATAAATTTCAGATTCTAGTAAAATAAGACATACAAGTATACAACCAAGTGTTTGATAATTAGATTAAATGGTACGTGTGTCTAAAATACACTGTGTCATTAATAAATCGACTAAACTCATTTTTTTGAGACTTTTTTTTAGATATAGTAAGGTACACCGTACACAAAAGCTCAACTCTTAAACGCTATCTAATGAGAACTAAGGCGACATAATTCGATGGAAAAGATTTGATCCCGCAACTTCAGGGTTAATTATGTGATGGGAGTCCTACTCCTACCAATCGTGTTACTCCACTTTCTTTTTTTAGAATTGGCGTTCGTTTATTTTAATTAAGAACAATTGAACTGAAATAAAATGTATTATTTATTTGAGAAGAAAATTAAGTTAGAAACTAAATAAATTAAAATGAATGGTATTAAAGTGAAGATAAGTTGAAGTAGTAATGGGTTTACAAATGGAATCATAATAAATGGGTTAAAAAAAAAGTTGGAGAAAGTGAAAAGGCAAAGGGAGAATTTTGTGATTAGTGAAAATGGATGTATGAATGGATATGAGTCAATGCACACAATCATGCATGCGCAGAAAAGATAATGCTGTGTTGCTGCCTCACTTTTATTTCTTTCTTGCTCATGTTGACTTCTTGTTGGTGCCAATTTGTGTGAATTCCGGCACAATGCATGCGTTTAAATCAAGTCTCATATATATACTCCATAATACAAGTGATCAAAGATTACATTATATTAGTTAAAAATACTCTTCATAACGTATTTTATCAATTATTTTAACTTTAAATTGCTTGCAGGTATTACGTTACGAATGGAACGGCGGTTGATTGCACTTAAAATATCCATAGCGTTATGATGATTCGATCTCCATAGTGGATATCTGTTTATAGTCCTACTTCCCACTCTATGTTAACATGTTGAGCTCGTGACTCAGAATAAGTAATACTTCTATAATTAAAGCAGGAAATCAGATCCTGAAAATGAGATAGTACTCCCTAATTTTCTTATTCTGTAATACAAGCCTTGCGTACGGCTTCGTGTGAATGGAGAGGAATAACAAATGAAATTGAGAGAGAGATGGCAATTTCATTTGGCGGTAATGATTCCGCACTCTAAAAATAATCCAAAATAAAATCCGTTATTTTATTTTTGCGATAAGCTATATGTGCATTGACGGTCGTAAAAAGAAGTGCAATTTTGTTGTAGATGCGGAAATCAGTTCTTCAAAATA
>SNQN01000457.1:45710-63113 GCA_008642245.1 Bassia scoparia
TTAGAGGAGAAGAGTTGGGTGAAATTTGTCAACAGTGTCATGTTCTTATAGTCATCTCTTATACACATCTAGAGGTGTATAAGTAGATTGATTATTAGAGGAGAAGAGTTGGGTGAAATTTGTCAACAGTGTCATGTTCTTATAGTCAGAGAATCATCAGTGCAGGGACCAGCTGGTAGTTGAGAGAGAGAGATAGCTACAAAAAGAAAGGAAAATACTTCTTCTTCTGTATCAAATTTTTCTTCCGTATTTTTCGAAAAAACAAAATTGAATTTAATTGAATTAAATTAAAAAGGAAACGAAGTGATAAAAGCAGATTGACTGGTAGCTGCTGAGGAGAGAGAAAAAGGAGAAATTTTTTTGTTTGTTAAGTTTCAGTGTTTTTTTTTAAAAAAAAAAAAAATTAAAAACCCTAAGAAAATTGGGGAAAAATAATAATTTGTGGTGGTAGTGATGACGGTTGATATGGAAGATTGCTCAGCTAAAACCATGTCAAACAACACTGGTTCTGGCGAAGCTAGCGTTTCTTCAAGCGGCGATCAAACCGAGCCTTTAAAACCTCCTCCTAAGAAGAAGCGTAATCAACCTGGAATGCCTGGTATTTCTTCTTGAATTTCAATTTAATTCAATATTTTGTGTTTTTTTTTTTTTTTGATGATTTTATTGTGAATGGTTGAATATTTGTTGTTGAATTGATGACAGATCCAGATGCGGAGGTGATAGCGTTATCGCCGAAGACGCTAATGGCGACGAACAGATTCGTGTGCGAAATCTGCAACAAAGGTTTTCAGAGAGATCAGAATCTTCAACTTCACAGAAGAGGACATAATCTGCCATGGAAGCTGAGGCAAAGAACGAGCAAAGAGATAAAGAAGAGGGTTTATGTTTGCCCTGAAGTGAGTTGCGTTCATCATGATCCTTCGAGAGCTTTAGGCGATTTGACTGGGATTAAGAAGCATTTTTGTCGAAAACACGGCGAAAAGAAATGGAAATGTGATAAATGTTCTAAGAAATATGCTGTTCAATCTGATTGGAAGGCTCATATTAAGATTTGTGGTACTAGGGAGTATAAGTGTGATTGTGGTACCCTCTTTTCTAGGTTTGAACTTTTTTTCCTTCTCTTTGATTTTTCTGGGTTTGAATGATCATATTTTAGTTTCATGGTGTTTGATTTGTTGTTGATGATGATTTGCAGGAGGGATAGTTTTATCACACACAGAGCATTCTGTGATGCTTTAGCTGAGGAAAGTGCGAGAAATCATCATCCAAATGCTAATAATAAGAGCAGTAACAACAACAACAACAACACCAGCAGCAGCTGTAAGATGGAGTTGGAGTCAAAAGCTGCAACTGCAATCGCCTCGCCGCCGCCACCTCCTCCAGTGTCGCAGCAGCTACCTCCGCCGTCACCGTTGCCTCCGCCTCAGCAGTCGCCATCACCGCAAACGAGTGCTGTGACGGCGTCAACTACTATGATGGTGTCAACCATGCAAAATAATATAAAAATGAACTTCCACAATGGATTTTCAAGATTAAAAAATCAATGTGATAAATTCAACAAACAACGGAAATGAGATAACTCGACACTTCAACACTCGATCAATAAAAGTGCAAGATCATCAACACACTTAGCGACAGAAATTTGAACAAAGAGCATTTCCTCGCAATAAGCATAAACTTAAAGACAAACAGGTAATAACTCAGATACCTACATCCAAGAGCTCAATAGAACAATAGAAGTTCACTATAATAAAACAAGAATCAGAGAAACGCCAAACGAAAAAAGGATACGCTCTAAAATCGAACATTTTAAACAAAACAAAGATGCGAAGAAAAGAGACAAAACAAGTGGACATAAATTCGAGACCAAAAAAAAAAAAAACAATTTGGCGGATAAAAGACTCATAGCAGTATATGGGACACATCCTTCTGGCAAATACTACGACAGCACAAAACAACACACACAAACATACAATCAGCAGAGAAGGAATTAGTTTGAAAACTAGAAAGCGTAGAAACATTAAGAAACACAAACAAAAAAACAAAGCACAATAAGATGAAAGTCAACAAATAGCTTAGTGCACAATAAAAACATAAAATATTTTCTTGTAGCTACAAAGAAAAGAGTTTTCTAATTTCTAAATGCTGAACAACAAAAAAGTATTTATATGAAAGAATATTACATGAGTCATATACCTAAGATAAATAGCACAATTATGATAGAGAGGGATAAAATGGTCAATTCAGCTCGATCGAAAAAACATCCAGAAACAACTTAACCCGAAAAAAAGTTATATAATTAAGTGTTAAGAGTTTCAATATAAATAAATCTAACCCAGAACAAAAAATGTTATTTTTCATGGGCGTCGCATCATGATTAAATGATCACATTATGAAACAAACATGATTTTTTTATTATCTTACCGAGAAAAAAATAAATTCAACAATTGGTGAGATGAATCCACAGAAAAAAAATTCAGAAATAAATAAAAAGATGGCAGAGAACCATAACCCAACACAGAAACTATGAAAAAAAACAAAGACAAAAAAAAAAACAAAAAAAAAATACAAAAAAACACAAAACCAACAACAAAAACAAAAACAAAAAACACAAAAAACACAACAAAAAAAACACAAAGAAATAGACACTAATATTAGGTAAGAACAAAAAAGAAAAAAAAGACAAACACAAAAAAACAACAACCCAGTACATAAATATAAATGAAAAAAAAAGAATTCAAAAAAACATAATTAAGAAAACTGAAATAGTATGTAATATGATTAACTACCATAGATGTAATAACATAATAATTAAATAAAAAAAAGTAGTTAAAGTTACAAAAACAAAAAGAATAAATAATAAATTCAAAAAGTAAACAAACACAAAAAAAAAAAAAAAAAAAGTTTACAAGATAATTTTAAGAATTAGAACAAACCATACTATAATAAAACTACACACAAAAAAAGAACAGATGATCATGTTTCTAGACATTGTATAGAAGACTATAAGAAGCAGAAGAAGAAAAAAGGCAATAGGTCTGAAAAAACTGATAGGATGAAAGAGCAAGAGATGAGCTAGACGCAAAACGGTGGAGAAAAAGAATAGAAAGTAGAGGATTGGGAAAACAACAAATAAGATACAAAGATTAATGACATTGGGAGATTAATGAACAAACAAAAATAAAAGATTTAGTATTTAGTTTTACTTTAAATAATTATTTTTTAAGATGGAGGAAACAACCTTTTTATTTTTGTCAGAGACATTAAATGTCAGTAAAAAACAAAAAAATATATAAACAATGAAACACAAGAGATATAGAAGTTAAGTAAGATCGAAGACCATTAAAACAATTACTTAGATAACATAATTCCCACGATAAGATAACCAGAAAAACACAAAACAATTACAAGAACAACAGATATGACCCACTTTTTTTCATTATTAGAATTGGGAACATTCGGTGTCAAGATAAAACTAATCATATCGTAATCTAGTGTACTTTATTGTCTCATTTAGAATAATGTAGACTTTACAAAAACAACAGATTGGTATAAAAAACATTGGATGGGTAAGATGGAAGCTAAGAAGTAAAAGGTGCAAATGCTCAACAATCAAAAATAACATAACAATCATCGACAAACATCATAATTAATCAAAAGAAATAAAAAACAAACGAATAATAAATAATAAAAATATAATCAAAAAATAGAATTTAATGAGATATATTGTATATCACTGCACAAATCATTAGAGTCTAAACAAAGTAGACAATCGCAAAAGAAAAATACTAAACGAAACATAATGAACAGATCTTAACTTAAACATAAAAATCATAGATTAAATACACTAAGGACAAAACAAAAAAACACCAAACAAAAAAGAAAAATACACAACAAGATCAGAAATTTTATCTATAAGAAAGTACCAAAAAGCGTATAATAAACCACTAAAACATATCAAAGCTCAAAGATAATGGTTTTCATTCTAACAACATATAAATTAAATAGTATAGATATTTATATATTTAGCAAAATTAAATAAATATCATAAATACAAATATTAATGTAAAGTTTTTAAATATAATATTTGTTAATACAGTAAAACAGAAAAACTGTATATGTAATATATAAATCGGATAATTACATAATTTAGTATGTGATTACATAAGATAAAGAGAAAGATAGTTAGAATTTGAATAATCATAAATAAATAAAGCAATAAATTGAGAAAAAGTTGCATAATTATAAAATATAAAATAAACAACTTCAAACATAAAATAATGATAGTTCTTATATCAAATATATAAATAATACAAAAATCAATGTTTAAATAATAGATTATAATAAAAAAAGCGGAATTCAAATTAGGCATAGAATAGAAGAAAGTATATTGTAACTCGAACTATAATTACTTCCAATACATATAAAAATAATTAACCTAAAATATAAATAATAATTAGACATAAGTCGATAATAAACTGTGAAAACGATTGGTAGAATGGTGATAGAACACATCTATAACTGGGAAACATCAAAAGGAAAGTTTAAAACAGATGATCTAATAACATAGAAACAAGTCAAAAGCATCATCAACAAAGTAAAACAACGCTCTGAATCGGCTTACAAACACATTAAAATTAACAAAACGATTCAAAAATTGTTGAAATGACCAAGTGCATCTCAACAACACTCTTATAAGTTATTAATCGAAAAATGTGTACTAATGACAATATATAAGGTTATAATATTCATAATATTTCGAAATTAACAATGGTTAAGGGTTAACATGTGAGTAAAGATTTATAATATGAATTTATTGACAGTAACCGAAGGATTATTTCCATCTAATGATTCAGAATAATTCACTACAATCATCACTCTAAATAAAAGGAGTCATATCATTATACTGAGTAGTAAAAGATAAATATTGATCATACAAAAAGATGAAAACTAGATAGGCTTTAGTATTATAGCATAGATATTAATCATAAGTATTTACGGAAATTAATACAAATATAAATAATGAATATATGTTATGTTTAGAGATTAAATATAAATAACAAAATGAATTAAATTCGATATCTTATGCATATTGATATTGATGCATATAAAAATACTTAATACACTATAAACCAAATAGTAGTAATTTATTATATAATCAATTTAAACAAATACTAATCTTAATAGTTATTAAAAGCACAACACAATCAAATTTGGTCGAAATAATTATTATAATGACCAGCATTTTATAACCTCCCAGACAGTACAAGAAAAATTTAAAAATAAATTAACTAAAACTATCAATAGTAAATAAGAATAATATATTTATAAATAAACATTAAAAAAACTAAATAAATTAAATATAATATAAAAAACCAGGAATATACACTTAATAAAATCTAATCTATAAAAACAAGTAAATAAAAAGAATATAGTTATTAAAATTTTAAAAATAATTAAAATTAACTAAATAAACAATAAGAAAGGAAACGTATTAAAAATTTTATAGCAAATACTAAACTGATAAAATATAAAATGAAAATTAATAAAAACAATGAAAAAATTATAATAACATATATAATAAACAAGTAAAAATAACACAAATAAGCTATAATAGCCACTCCTATATAAAAATCACAATAAAGAATAATACATAATGTATAATCTTATCTAAAACTTATAAAAATTAAAATAACATAATGATAAAAATATAAAATAGAATAGGGATATTAATATAATATAAATCAAAATTTGCTTTATCAGAAATTGGTACATTTTATAGTATTAATCTTAAAAAAAGAGATCAACACGTTCGTATTTTTCTTAAGCAGATGTTTTATTTGATGAATAAAACATATTAGATACGCCAGAAAAGAAAAAAACTAACATGCTCAATATCACACGAATAAATAACTAAATATAGAACAAAAGTTTAAATATTAATCAATCAAAATATAGATTTGGTGGCACATAAAAAGATTCAGCAAGAAATAAGAAAGGCATGAAATGAATCACTAACTTCTAAGAAGTCCACCAAATGAAAACAATACTGCAAAAAAGAGTACTAACAACAAGAAATTCGTTGACAAAAAACAAATTTACGATAGAAAAGGCGAAGGGACCCTTGAAAAGACACTACCAAAGGCAAACACTGAACACAAGTGACCAAAACGTTGATTACAATCATAGATATATATTTGAATGCTTTTATCTGGTGTGAAATAAAACGCAGAGTAGGAGTGATGGAGAAATAACAAAACCTCAGTTTATACGATTGCTTTAACCTTAGAAGAACATGAACATATTCGAGAGAGAAGGAATGAGCAAACAGATAGTGGATTTGGGGGATACAATCGGAGTATGAATATAAATTGTGCCTCTGAGACAATCGTTGATAATAAATTACCAAAAACTTTTTCGAATAACTTATATGAGCAATCAAAGAGAAAGGAACTGAGTAGACAAAAAAACTCGATTGAGAACAAAAAAGATCGTTTAGATCGCTCTCAGTAGTCGCTTAGATCGGAAGTATAAAAGTACAGATAAAAAGAGGTGAATTAAATATGTCATAGACATAATATAATATAAATGTGGATGAGACTAGTGACTAGCAGTTAACCATCATAAAAACAAAGAAATGAATTAATATTTCAAAAACATATTAATTTCATGATAACTAATAAGCTGTTCAATCACAGTATACTAGAATCACATAATATTATCACGAATAAACACAAAAGGAACACGTTCATTCATAGATTAAGAAGACATGATAAGATGAAAAACTTTCATTCATAAGGCAAGAAAGATTTACAGCTTGATTGCTCATGAATAACAAGGTAGAGAAGATGATGAGAGATTTTAAGCATAGGGATTAAAGTGTCCACACAATAAACTATTATGAAATAAGAATTATCAGAGATAAAGAGTTCCAGAAACAAACAGCTCACACTACTATATACAGAAGATAGATGTGTTTAATCAAAGGGTTAAATACGAATTCACATAAGCTCAGATAGAAAAGGTCTTTGAGTATACATAAGGTATACAGTGTATAAAATAAATTAGTTTGATTGATCAGATAGATAAGAATCTTGATTCGATATTAATTACAATAATTGTTGCTTGATCAAAAAGATATCATAAAGCATTGCAGACAGAATTCTCAGTATAAAAGAAAATAGAAGAATAAGGAGTATGTAGATCTATGACCAATAATGAATAATTATTAGAGAATCTTATGTTAGGTTGGATAAGGAATAAAAACAAGCAATGTAAATAAAAAATACTTGATAATAGAATATACCTATATTCGAATAAAATAAAAGACAATTTATAGTAGAAAAAATTAATTATCAATGCAACAGATATAAAAAATAATAGTCTGATACATGGATAACAAAAAACGATTAAAATAAAAGAAGAGAAACTTAGATAAGGAGGATTTTTCTCAACATTTTTTTGTCAACCAAATAAGCTAATGAATCTATACTAAAACCATTAGGATTAAATAGTTCAAATATTACTCAGCTTCCAAGGTGTTATTTGAAAGATAGGAGAGAACAAAGGTAGATGGCGGAGTAAGAATTGGTTTGTAAGAGCAATTTGAGTCAGGATACTCAAAAACGAATTGGTCTATAATCTTAGTTAGAGCCCGTTTATTTCGAATTAAAGAGGAATTGTTTGTTTCCCACAAACAGATTCAATAAATATATTTTTTATTTCTATGTAGTATTGGGATATGGGAGGGTGGAGAATGGGAGTAGGGTGGGAGATGCGCGTATACAAAAATTGTATAAAGAACAGAATAGTGTGGGATTGCTTGGAATTATAATGTTGCTATTGGTTGAGAACTTGCTACTACAGTAACTCTATAATTTCGAATGATGTAGATATATATATGTATAAGATTATAGATAGAGAAGCGAAGGTTGTAAACACTTAAATAAGAGAGATATTATACAGATAAATTGTATAAGTAGTAGTTTTGATTCCTTTATTCAGAACATTTGATCGACTATGTATTAGGGTGAGATCAATGTAGAGGTATTTATTGGATCTCTTTACAACCTTTTACCGCCTTATTTTAAATATTATGAATTTTGCTTTGTCACAAGACAGCCCACAATAGTACATTAAATATACATACCATATCGGCATTTCTGACAGAGCTTGAATAGACATATAATAGTAGGATAATATTATATAATGTAGAACAGGAGAATATAATATTAGAAAAAGGCATTTACATGAAAGGAGAAATCATAAAGCTGCATAGAAAGACTAAAAGATGTAAATGAAAGAAGACAGGGAAAGAAGATAGGATGGGGAGAGAGAGAGAGAGACAAAGGAGAGTGAAAAAAAAAGCACACAAAAAAAAAACAGTTATTATATATTGTGACTATTTACTAATAACATTGAAATGGTTGATTCTCATTGAGTGTATTGAATAGAGTGTAGAGATCATAAACAATAACATATTGCAATTAGGCAACACAGATTTAGATGGGGATAATCTTAATGGATAAAATTAGTCTTTAAATTATAGATGTTTAGTAGGCCGGTCTAAATCTTTTATTTTTATCTTATAACAGGAAGATACTAATTAAAAGATTCCTGGTAGCATTAATTTGATTTATGATGTAGGACAAAACAATGAACAATTTAGAGATAGTAAAGCAATTGAATGTGAGATATAATTTTGTAGAATAAGTTTAATTCACAATTTCAATGTAATTAATGTACTTTGTCGCTCAACTCATATGTTCTATATTTACAGCTAGAAGCAGGGAATTTTCACTGATAATATAAGAGCAAACTATTAAAAAAAGTTATCAATAGGCACATTACATTTTAATATAGAGTATTACTTGTCGTGAAGCATCAATTATATTATGGAAGGAAGTTTTTTATTTGAGTATCCGTGCACAGACCTAATATAGATATCAGCTATCTTAGAAGCACACATTATCTTTCATAGAATCATCAGAACTTTATAGGATGGCACTTTCAGTAGCGGGATATATGATTACACCTATCATAGTGAAAGGAAATAGAGAGAATTAGTTGGCTTTTTGAATACAGAAGTTCCTATTCAAATGAATATTGTAAATTTCCAGATTAATACATGTACGTCACTGACGCAAAGACATATCTGGTGTATAGATCTAAGAGTTAGTCAACGAATCACCTTTTATGATGATAAAGCTAAGAAAGTATGCTAGGAAAATTTCAAGAAAATAAGTTAACTAAACTTCGCTGACGAAAATAACAGAACTTGATTATAAACATAAAACAAACAAAGGTATATAATAAGTGCAAGTATTACATACCATAACATACAACAACTTTGTGGATGTGGTGTTTATACAAAGAATTCTAAGCTTAAATAAAAAGATTGAATCTCGATTATTTTTAGTACATGAGTAGAGGTGATATACGATTTACCAAATACAAGTACCCATTAGGAATAGAAAATAGATCATAAAGTGGAACAGAGTATCAGTTCATAATTCTATAGAAGAAGAGACAAGCAGAGAGAAGAAAAAATGAAAATGATTAACATGACAACTATATTAGAAAACAAAAGAAGCATGGCTAATAAATTATCGCACAATTGGAAGAGCAAAATAGAATGAACTTAAGAGCTTGATGCTTATACATAAAGTAAATTCACAGTCGGGACGACTGAAGTGGAAAATTATCGCGTAGAATTGATAAAATAACACCACGCCACCATGACAGCGACGAGACTGCGTTGAATTGAACATGAGTGTTTACGCAATTTAAACTATATAGAGATTTAGAGATATATGATGTATGTGATTTTTATTTAAGCCAGCATTTGAATAGATTATCCCTATTATGAAATTTGGCACAAATTATTGGAAGAGGACAAAATAACAAAGATATATATAAAGAGTATAGACACTAACAAATATTTTCGAGATATCGATTCTTATGAATAAACATCTTAATTGGAATGATCACTAGTAAACTTGATAGATACCAATACTTTTCATTTCAGTTAATAAACAATCTCTGGAAGTATATGTAAATATGAAAGTATGATATATTTATCCATAGAAAAGCTAGAGAAGCTGAAATGATCAAAAAATAAATTCGAACTGACAAATAAGTTGTACTCCATACTTATACAGAACACTATGAACATTAGGCTAATTATTTATTAAGGATAAAAATTATATATTGTAGTATTAGCAAGCATTACGCAGGTAGAGAAGGTCAAAAGAGAGACATAAGAGGAAGTATTTAAAATATATTCAACCAAAAACAAAAAAAAAAAAAACGCATGAAATTATGTAATGGTGGATATACGTGGTATAAGTATATCAAAAATAATTAACTATCAACCTAGTATGAATGTGATTGTGATAGATAATATGAAAAATGATTTATTATCTTAAATTTTTGAGTGGACCTCCGAAAAAATATGCATTAGGCATTTGTTTGAGAGTATAGCTTCGATTTTAATTCCAGAGAGAAGTAGTATTTATTATATAGATATACAAGGAAATGATGTTATACGGACAAACCAAACGAACTGCCAATTACATTAATCTTAATCAATTTACTTTATCAAGAAGAAAAAAGGAGATCTTATTTGATGATTTATCTTCATTCTCCTTATTGTCAAAAGAAAATTGGTTGAACTATGACTCATAAAAAATATTAGATGGGGATAATGAATGATGGTAATGTTCAAAAGACACCATTGCTCAGTGTCTGATGAGAATTGTCGCTGTCCAATTTTCTTGGAAAAATAGGTAAACTTATAGCAACCATCAAAATGGGATGATTATGAATGGGCAAGAAGAAGTTGAAATCTATTTCTGTATAATCCAGTAATTAACATAATTCCTTTAGGGATCTGTTAATAAGATTACACTTTGCAATTTACCGGTTTATTGAAGCAAAATTAATTAGAGTGATGAAGTGATGAAAGCGATGGGGGGTAAAAAAAACAGAAAAACAAAACAAAAAAAAAAACAAATTAAACACATAAAAAAAAGACAAAAAAAACAAAACAAAAAAAAAAACAAAAAAAGACAAACAAAAAATCCAATAAAAAAGAAAAGAAAGAAGAAACCAAAAAAAAAAAAAAAAAAAAACAAACAAAAACAACACAAAAAAAGAAAACAAAAAACAAACAAGAAAAAAACCAAATCAACAAAAAACAAAAAAACAAAAAAAAAAAAATCAAAAAAAAAAACATAAACAATCAAACAACAAAAAAATAAAAAAAAAAAAAAAAAAAAAAACACAACCACACAAAAACAACAATCAACAAACAACAAAAATAAAAAAAATACAACAAACAAAAAAACAAAAAAAAAAACAAAATCAAAAAAACAAAATCTAAAAACAAGAATCAATCAAACAAAACAAAAAAAACAAAAAAAACCAGAAAAAAAATAAAAACAAAAACAAACACAACACAAACAACAAAAAAAACAAAACAAAAACACACAAAAAAACAAAAAAACAAAAAAAAAGAAAACAAAAAGGAAAAACAAACAAAAAAAATAACAAAAAAAAAAAAAACCACACAAAAAAAAAAAACAAACAATCAAAGGGGGATTAAAACTATGTCGAATTAGGTGAAATAATTTTTAATAAAGAATAGTAAGACAAGACAAATATATTATCTATTAGTGATCTTCACATAAAGAGAATAAAAATAATAATATCTTAAATGTATAACCTCAGAATACAAAAAGAGAAAAAAACCAAAAGACAGAAAATAGTAAAAACCTGAAACAATTTTAAAAGAAAACGAATAGAGTACAAAGCATTGATAATCATAATCTTCTAGTATGCTATACAAAAATAAGTAAAATATTCATGTTAAAATAAAAGCGTCGCAAATAGTGCATTATAAGATGGGTAATCTGTATTAGTCATAAAGTTGTATTCGAATTAAGAAATTCTAAAGTAAAGATTACGTATATTGATAATTATGCAATGTTGAGAAGCAATACCTCGACTTCTATTTGCTCATGGACGACTTAGAGAGACAACGAGCAGGATATTTTATACATAGAAAGTTTTGTGTTCGAAAATAATATTTTTAAACTTTATTGTTTATATAACTTTAGAACTAAATATTAATTTTTAGGTTACTGAGATGATTAAACAGTTGAGATATGGTTATCATCTACTTATGGTTTGGGTGGTAATTGATATTTATTAAGAAGTATGATTTAGAATTATTTGAGATCTAATATGTGTACATTTATTTTTAGTTATATAGTTGTGATTTGTTTGAAGAAATGTACAAAATAATGAAGAGATGGCTGTTCTTTGATAGATGTCATGTTGCATAAATGGATAAAAAAAATAATTAAAAATAAAAGTCAATATCAAAAATATGGTCTTAAAAGGCACCCTAATAATTATGATATGTTGTTATATATTTCTTTATAACTACACCCTTTTGTTAACAATATAAAAAAATAAAAAAAAGGGCACTATTTAAGAGAGTATAGCCAGGAGGATACTACAGTAGATGTATTCCATAATGAACAAAATAAATTTCAGATTTAGAGTAAAATAAGACATACGAATTACAACCAAGTGTTGATAATTAGATTAAATGTACGTGTGTCTAAAACACTGTGGATATAAATCGACTAACTCATTTTTTTGGAGACTTTTTTTTTAGATATAGTAGAGTAAACGTACAAAAGCCCAACTTTATAACGCTACTCTATAGAAGATAAAGGCGATATAACCGGAAGAGAAAGATTTGATCGACTTGTATATTTAGTGATGGGAGTCCTACGAAGTATACTTGGACTTCCTTAGATTGGTGGTTATTTTAATTAGATAATGTACATGAATATAATTTGATATTTTGAGAAGAAAATTAGGTAGAAAACTAAATAAATTAAAATGATGGGATTAAGTGAAGATAAGTTGAAGTAGTAATGGGTTACTAACAATGATGGATACATCAATAAAAATGGGTTAAAAAAAAAGTTGGAGAAAGTGAAAAGGCAAAGGGAGAATTTTGGATTAGTGAAAATGATTATGAATGGATATGAGTCAATGCACACAATCATGCATGCGCAGAAAGATAATGCTGTGTTGCTGCAATTTATTTTCTTGCTCATGTTGACTTCTTGTTGGTGCACAATTGTGTGAATTGAAGAACTAGATTCCGCTCTACAAACAAAATTGCACTTCATTTTTACGACCGTCAATGCAACATATAGCTATGCAAAAATAAATACGGATTTATTTGGATTTATTTTTAGAGTGCGGAATCAGTTGAAAATGAAATTGCATCCCTCTCAATTTCATTTGTTATTCTCCTCTCCATTCAACAGAGCACGTACGCAAGGCTTGTATTACAAGAATAGAAAATTAGGGAGTACTATATTTTTCAGGATCTGATTTGCTTTAATTATACGAAGTATTACTATTTGAGTCACGAGAACATGTTAACTAGAGTGGGAAAGTAGGACTATAACAGTATAACACTATGGAGATCGAAATCATAACGTATGGATATTTTAAGTGCAATCACACGCCGTTCATTCGTAACGTAATACCTGAGCAATTTAAAGTTAAAATATTGATAATACGTTAAGAGAAGAAGACTTTAACTAATATAATGTAATCTTTGATCACTTGTATTATGGAGTATATATTGACTTGAATTGGCATGCATTGTGATTTTTTTATAGTAAGGAGGGAAAAGGCCCAAACACAAACAGCTAACACGAGGTGTCGTAAACTCATAATGTTATCCCTAAGTAGAGAACGATCTCATCAAAGGGAGCATCTTAGATAATACGATCACATTGAGAAACTCTTGGCATGCATTGTGTATGTATGAAATGCTAGATTGAAATATTAATTACGCCTATGATAGTCGAGATAGAACAGTAATTATGTGTCTTAGACACGTTTCTGACTTCATTTGTATTTAAGGGTGTAAACGAGCACATTAGAAAATAATTTTAACATATCAAGAATGAGATATTTTTTACTAGTTTTAAAATTATTTTATTAATGTGTTCATTACAATAAATCTTCTATAAAAAGCTACCAAAACAAATATTACGAGTGAGAGTGAGGGTACCAAGTGTAAAAGTTCTCTCCCGATCTCAGGAGATTTGAAATTGATTATCATCTCGCTTTTGTGACTCTTTAGCATAAAAAATACTTATATTACGAGTAAAAGAACAGGATGAAGTACATTCTTATTCTAATGTAATCTAAGAACGACACTGAACCTATAGCATAGGGTTGAAATTATGGAACACTGTATTCGTACAAGCTTTTACCATAAATAAATTTACTATTGAACAATAGAAAAACAATTGTATAATTACTAAACTAGAAGTCTCAATATAGTAATGACACAATGTTTGCAAATTGCAATGATTCATTTCCATATTCATAAGTACCTAGTGGCAAGTGTGGTAGCTCAATGGAGCTACTCCACTTTCCTAACTTTGGATGGGGTTCGATTCTATACTCAGTATAATATTGGGTATTGTCCCGTCTCATTGAGATAGAACTAGTATTTGTATACTCGCTACTTATATGTAATAAAGTAAAAATGTATAAAAATAAAAAAATAATTCATATACTATGAACAAATGTTTAGGGACCATAATAGAAAAAAAAAGAAAGATTACTCCCACGTTCCATTGTTGTTTTCCGTTTTTCGATCTAATGTACCTTTAGTTGTTCTTCAAATATTTTTACCAAAGATTCACTTTTCGTAATCTCTTTCCCAATTTCATAAGGAACATCGAAGGGTTAAGAAGTTCAATATTGAAACTCAAATCGAGCTTAAACTGTAGTTAAAGTCACCTACAATGAGAGAAAGAAACCTTGCTTAAAGTCAAATTGTCAACATAACTCAAGTTATAAGTAAATTAACAATTTAACTAGCACCGCTCAAATGTCAACTCTAACAACCTAAATAATTGTGTTGTACTTACTACTTAGAACCGGCCGTTGAATGCAATATTTAGGGTGTCCCCCATTCAAACCAAAAAAAAGCATATACCACAATAATAATTAAACACACCCTAAATAGAGTTTATTGAGTAATTAAAATTTTCAAATTCTTCACCAAGTAGGATCATTATTTCAAAACGGAAAAATTAACTAGAAAAAATAATAACTCGTTAAGGTACTCATAAACTTTTCACGAGAGATTAGTCTGCTCAGATTGCTCAAACGGTACCAAAAAATAAAGAACCCTAACAAAAGCAAATCAAAGATTCGACGCATATGCCAGTGATCACTAGGATAAATCCCATTTTCACAACTAAAATTATCAATCTTTTCTTACAACCTTTTATTCTTTCTCCCTTAAATTAATTCTTTTTCTTCAATTCTTACTTTTATAATTAATTTAATAAATAATTTTTTTTAGCAGAAAGAACGATGCCTTCGCATCTAAACTGTTGACAATTTGCTAAATCTCTAATTTATTGCTTCTATCTTCTTCTTTCTCTCTCCTCCCCAATTCGCCGCCTTTACCATTTAACCTTCTCTCTATTTCATCTCAAACAAATCTTGAATCATTTTTTTCGATTAATGGGTTGCTAGCTTTTGACTGGATTTTCTGGAGATGTTGATTGCGTCGAATAATTGCAGAAAAATGAGATGAGTTTAGTTGAATAGTCGAAGTAATTACTGGATTTGATGATAGATAGAGATTATTAGAGGAGAAGAGTTGGGTGAATTTGTCAACAGTGTCATGTTCTTATAGTCAGAGAATCATCAGTGCAGGGACCAGCTGGTAGTTGAGAGAGATAGCTACAAAAAGAAAGGAAAATACTTCTTCTTCTGTATCAAATTTTCTTCCGTATTTTCGAAAAAACAAATGAATTAATGAATTAAATTAAAAAGGAAACAGAAGTGATAAAGCAGATTGACTGGTAGCTGCTGAGGAAGAGAGAAAAGGAGAAATTTTTTGTTTGTTAAGTTTGTTTTTTTTTTAAAAAAAAAATTAAAACCTAAGAAAATTGGGGAAAATAATAATTGTGGTGGTAGTGATGACGGTTGATATGGAAGATTGCTCAGCTAAAACATGTCAACAAACAACGGTTCTGGCGAAGCTAGGTTTCTTACAGCGGCGATCAACACGAGCTTTAAAACTCCTCCTAGAAAGAAGCGTAATCAACCTGGAATGCCTGGTATTTCTTCTTGAATTTCAATTTAATTAATATTTTGTGTTTTTTTTTTTTGATGATTTATTGGTGAATGGTTGATATTGTTGTTGAATTGATGACAGATCCAGATGCGGAGGTGATAGCGTTATCGGAAGACGCTAAGGGACGAGAACAGATTCGTGTGCGAAATCTGCAAAAAGGTTTTCAGAGAGATCAGAATCTTCAACTTCACAAGAAGAGGACATAATTGCCATGGAAGCTGAGGCAAAGAAGAAGAAGAGATAAAGAAGAGGGTTTATGTTGCCCTGAAGTGAGTTGCGTTCATCATGATCCTCGAGAGCTTTAGGCGATTTGACTGGGTAGAAAAAGCATTTTGTTAAAACACGGGAAGAATGGAAAGTGTGATAAATGTTAAAGAATATTGCTGTTCAATCTGATGGAAGGCTCATATTAAGATTTGTGGTAAAGGGAGAATAAGTGTGATTGTGTACTCTTTTTAGGTTTGAACTTTTTTTCTTCTCTTTGATTTTTCTGGGTTGAATGATCTATTTTAGTTTCATGGTGTTTGATTTGTTGTTGATGATGATTTGCAGGAGGGAGTTTTATCACACACAGAGCATTCTGTGATGCTTAGCTGAGGAAAGTGCGAGAAATCATCAATGCTATATAATAAGAAGTAACAAAAAACAACAACACCAGCACAGCTGTAAGATGGAGTTGCAGTCAAAGCTGCAACTGCAATCGCCTCGCGCGCCACTCTCCAGTGTCGCAGCAGCTACTCCGCGTCACGTGCTCCGCCTCAGCAGTGCCATCACCGCAAACGAGTGCTGTGACGGCGTCAACTACTATGATGGTGTCAACCATTTTACCTGTTCAAACTTCAGGTGAGCATATTTATTTAGCAGGAAGGTAGTTTTGTGGTTTGTGTGTGAGTTGTTCTAAGTTTTTCTGTTCAATGGATGCTGAGTGTGTTCAAACAAAATTTGTTTTTGTTTGTTGTAATCACAGATGATTCTCTTTTGGATTAGTTTATATTTGTTCTGTTGCTGTTTATAAATTGTTTTTATCTGGGTGATTGGATGCATATATATTAGCTGACTTCTTAAGAAGATGGATATTAAGATGCATATTTTAGAATAAAGAATAGACACAGAGTGCTCTTCTCCTGTGGAGGGAAGATTCAATGATTTAATATCTTTTATGTTTTAAAACTTTGAGAAAGGGGCAGATCTAATTGATT
>SNQN01000457.1:63138-81890 GCA_008642245.1 Bassia scoparia
ACCATTTTACCTGTTCAAACTTCAGGTGGCATATTTATTTAGCAGGAAAGGTAGTTTTTGGTTGTGTGTTGTGAGTTTGTTCTACAGTTATTTCTGTTCAATGTGTGATGCTGGTGTGTTCTAATTTGTTTTTGTTGTTGTTAATCACAGATGATTTCTCTTGTTGTAGTTTTATTTGTCTGTGCTGGTTTAAATTTTTTTATCTGGGTTTGATTGGATGCATATATATTAATGCTGACTTCTATAGAGATGTATTAGATGCATATTTTAGATAAAAAGATAGACAACAATGCTCTTCTCCTGTGGAGGGAAGATTCAATGATTAATACTCTTTTATGTTTAAAAGCTTTGATAAAAGGGCAGATCTAATTGATTCAAAAGTGGGGATGTTGGGAGAGTTGGAAAGAAGGGATATGAAAGCACACACATGATTGAATTTGACTGTCTTACCTTTTGTTTAAAGCTCACTTTCAGTGAAAAAAAATGTTGTGTATTTGTTGTTGTTTATGAGAGAAGCAAAGCAACCATTTTTTCATTTACAATGTTCTTGTATTTTCAGTTCAAGCTTTGCCAGAAAAACCCGAGTCCGGTCTCAGAGGATGCACTCCCCCGGTTTCCATGGCCACCACTGGTTTAAAGTTAGCTGTAGCAGTGCAGTAGTTGCAGTTCTAGTAGTGCTGCCAATGCTAGCAGCAGTGTATTTGCTACCTTATTTGCTTCATCGTCGCCTGCGCCAGTGGCGTACCACCCACCCAATCCTGGGTTTTCAGACTTCATCCAACCATGACTCGGCCTGAATGCCCACCCTGAGCTCCCCACCTGCACTACAGAATCTATATCGCTTTGCCTTGCTAGCAATCATGGGTCATCGATTTTTGGCCAGCTGGCCAAGAACGGAGACAAGTATGCACCACCTCCACAACCAGCAATGTCTGCCACGCGGCTACTTCAGTAACGCGAGGCCCTGCTCAATTGGTGCTGCAGCAAGTGGGACTGCTTCTGGCTTGGCTTATCTCATCACATCATCGTCCGGTCTCCTCAGAAAATCTTCAATGGACCTCTCGGCAGGTTGAGCCTGAGACCGGCGCCTGCTCCATCCGGCCTTGGTCTAGGTTGCCTTGTGATGAAGGGTCCGGATTGAAGGAACTAATGATCGGAGTTCTTCAATGTTTGGGCCGAAGCAACCCACCCTCGACTTCCTTGGCTTGGGAATGGCTGCTGGGGAGAGCTCAAATAGTGTGTTCTCTGGCAATTGATCAACATACAATGTGCGGAACGGCACCTTGACCTGATGCGCGAGGCACAGTTCTTATAGCGTTTCGTAAGTAGGAGCTACGGAAAGTTCTCTTCGGGGTAAACACAATAGCAAAGAGATGACGTACCATTCGTCGATGTGTGAGAGAAAACAAGAGCGATCATAATGTATCATATGATACAGGAGCATCTCTCATGCTACCTTTTCATGAGTGATAATGAACATGCAGAATATAATCACACTCATCCTAACTAATCTTAGCTGGAGCAATTAGTAAAAGCTTATTTTCTACATTTATGCTAGTCAATCAAAAGATACAGTATTAAGAGGCTCGTTGAAGTCCTATTGAGTGGGATCTTAACATATCTTCTGGCCTTGTCATAGGTGGAATGTAATAAGGGCTACAAAATTAGTCCTTTTTGTTGTACTACATATGTTGTAATTTCCGATTTCTTGTTAGAAACTGTTAGCCCACATATCTGATTCTTTTCCTAGATTCTCACCGCCGTGCATCCTAATGCAACTATCGTAAAAAATGTCAGGCGTCAGATTTATGCATATTTCCTATGTAAATCTCATAATATCTGAGTAGGCTTTGTGTCTGTTGTGCTCCTTATTCAATTACTAGGTCTTTGTGCTCTTCGAAAGTCCGTTGCGCACCCGCTTTCTTCGCCTTAATCTAGTTAAGCAATTGCCCATATACGTCATGCAGTTACCTCTCATGATGGCTGCCGCCACAAACCTATCACTCCAACACTAAAGTAATCACGTATACCGTTCCGTTCTCCTACATATTCTCTATCATATTTACGCTGAGTGCGTATTTCAGCGGGATAACACTAGATTTGGTTGGTTCTTTGTGTGGAGCGCATAAGCAGAGTCCGTTCTAGTTTATTTACGGGTTTATTATGGCGTGAGTTTCATGGTTTATTTGCACAGGTGAGATTTATTGAGAAATTACAGCAATGTTTGGAGTACGTTGTTAAGCTGTTGGAAAAGGTATAGCTTACATCTTGCAACTTTCACTATCATTCCTGAACCATGTCTAAATAGCTGTGCTTGTGTAGTTGCAAAAACGGTTTGTGTGATGGTCTGTGATCCTTGCCGTGTCCCTTCATATGCTTACGCCTGTAGCATTCACAGTTCAACATTCCTGGTACAACTCTTCTCAAATCGGCATAGGCAGCTGTCTTAAAATATAACCTCGGGATTCCTGACTCCTCAACGCTGGAGCTTTACACTACAGTTACTCTCAACCTCGCAATCTGAACAAGTTTTATCTACCTTCTTTCCTCTGTATTTCCTCACGGCTATGAGATTACGCGTTGTAATTTTGTAATACACAATTTTGATGGTTATTCTTTGAGGATTGTATAGAAGAGATACTTATTTGTTTTGGTTGGTGTACTAAGTAAACTTTTAGTGAGTAGATAGTACATGAGTCATTAGATATTTTGGTTTTTTTGTTTTGAAAAAAGTGGCAATTTGGATTATTTAACTAGCCGGTATAGTTTAAGATCTACTGTTTTTTTTTCCCAAAAGCGTTTGCTTTAGAAAGGAGACTGTGCGCGTCGTGTTATTTGTTGTTTTTTATTAAAAAGATAGTACACCTTCTTTGATTCCTTTCTATCAAAGGCTCCTCCTCTTCATCCTCAATTCCTCTTCAAGAATCTCCTTACGACTGATTCAATTACCTTTTCGACTGCTTAGTTTAAACTTTTGTTCTCAATCCTGGAGATCGATCACTTCTTCTCAACTAGCCTAGTGTTCTTCTCTTTGACATGATGAGACTGATTTTTGACTTCTAATATGAGCACTTAGAATAGAACAAAAGGCATGAGCAATTTGGTGTCTCAAGTATTCCAAAAGAAAAAAGAAACACAGAACAGAAAGGATTAGGGATTTTGAGGAAAGAAGAAAATTATACTTCCTCCGTACGTCTGAATAGAAACTTTTGGTTTCAATGGCATTTCACGGAGACATTTAGCAATGTAAACCAACAAATTAAGCAAAAGTTAAATTTAACACGCAATAAACTTATAATCTCATTCTAAGTGTGCTGAATTTATTTTGCTTAATTTGTTTGTTTACATTGTTAAATATCCTTCCAACAAAACGTGAAAAGACCAAAAGTTTCTATTTAGGCGTTACGGAGGAGTATACCGTAAGAGAAAGAAAGAAGAAAAATGGAAAGGTGTTTGATCAAAGAAGAAATAGGATTTGATCACATGCAAAATATTTATTAAAAGAAGGGTTAAAAAGCAACGGATTATTTTGCAAGATTTTTGAATAATTATTCCGGTCTTACAGGTGGCCGTTGCATAAGTACAACGACTTTGCAATTATTTCATATTCAAAATTTGGCTAAAAATTGGAATAAATATTCTGAAATTAAATGGATTAAGAATCTTGGTTCTCACAGTGGTCTGCCACTGGTCTGTTGCAACTTACCCTTTTTCAGACTGTTGCGCGGACCTTATTACTATTCTTGATCAGTTCACATTGCATGAAGACTTTGTGAGGCCCCTAAAGGAAGAAAAAATATAGAACGAATAAGAATACATACAGGAGACATCATTTGACATTAGCTAAAGGACAAGTTAAGACCTTACGAGCCCATGCCTAATCTTAAATCTACCCACATAGTACGGAAGCTTGCGTGACACTTCTCTACTCAAAGGTTTGTAAAAATGTCAGCTAGTTGCTTATTGCCGCTGCCAAACTCTAACTCACACTTACCTGTTTACATTGTCCCTTGCAACGAACCACGTGCCTAATCTCAATTATGTTTTCTGTGGTAGATGCGAATCCGACTTGATTCAAAAGTGGGGATGTTGGGAGAGTTGGAAAGAAGGGGATATGAGAAAGCACAACATGATTGAATTTGACTGTCTTACCTTTTGTTTAAAGCTCACTTTCAGTGAAGAAAAAAGCCATTGTTGGATTTGTTGTTGTTTAGTGGAGAAGCAAAGCAACCATTTTTTTCATTTACAATGTTCTTGRATTTTCAGTTCAAGCTTTGCCAGAAAACCCGAGTCCGGTCTCAGAGGATGCACTCCCCCCGGTTTCCATGGCCACCACTGGTTTAAATGTTAGCTGTAGCAGTAGCAGTAGTTGCAGTTCTAGTAGTGCTGCCAATGCTAGCAGCAGTGTATTTGCTACCTTATTTGCTTCATCGTCGCCTGCSCCAGTGAGCGTACCATCCCACCCTAATCCTGGGTTTTCAGACTTCATCCAAACCATGACTCGGCCTGAATGCCCACCTCCTGAGCTCCCCTCACCTGCATCTACAGAATCTATATCGCTTTGCCTTGCTACGAATCATGGGTCATCGATTTTTGGGCCAGCTGGCCAAGAACGGAGACAGTATGCACCACCTCCACAACCAGCAATGTCTGCCACCGCGCTACTTCAGAAGGCTGCTCAAATTGGTGCTGCAGCAAGTGGTGGATCGTTGCTTCGTGGYCTTGGGCTTGTCTCATCAACATCATCGTCCGGTCCCTCYGAAAATCTTCAATGGACCTCTCGGCAGGTTGAGCCTGAGACCGGCCCTGCTCCATCCGGCCTTGGTCTAGGGTTGCCTTGTGATGAAGGGTCCGGATTGAAGGAACTAATGATCGGAAGTTCTTCAATGTTTGGGCCGAAGCAACCCACCCTCGACTTCCTTGGCTTGGGAATGGCTGCTGGGGGAAGCTCAAATAGTGGTTTCTCGGCATTGATCACATCAATGGGGAACGGCCTTGACGTGGCTGCTGCAGCYGCTTCTTTCAGTGGAGCAGAGTTTTCGGGTAAAGACATAGGAAGGAGCTCGTGATGTAAGAAACAGAGGGAGAAGCTACATTGTACAGGGCATCTCTTTGATGTTGCAGAGAAAATCAGATATAATCGTAGGTGGGATTTTACTTATTTGCAATTTATGCCTGTAATCAAAGACAGAAGAGGCAGTTGAAGTCTTTTTGATAATTCTTCTGCCTTCATAATGATAATAAGGGCTACAAAATTAGTCCTTTTGTTGTACTACAGTATGTTGTAATTCGATTTCTTGTTAGAAACTTTAGCCAAATCCGATTCCGGATTCCCCCTGTCTAAGTATGTAAAAACCCCCAGTGTACCCTTAATTTTTAACACGTAAACAAATTAAATATATTCATATAGATTATTCAAACAGAATCCCAAAAAGAAGTCAATGTGGTAAGTTGTACTCTTTTTTGACCATTACGTATTATTACTTTGCCTATATAATGAGTTTTAATCAATTGCCTACTAACTGCTAGTATTATTAGCATTTAAATACACTAAAATTAGTACTCAGAGCATTATGTACATTAAGACATGTTTACTCAATTATTTTAATTTTTGATGATCAACTATTTTACGTTCAGTCCCAATTCTAATATGTCCAGTTCATCTTTATTCTTAACCTTCTACTTAATTAACAAATACTCTACTACTACTCACTAAAACATTTGTTTTTTGACCTCGTAGTGATATTATCCTTAAATTTGACTGATGTTCAATATGCTGCCTAACTTGTTGATGCAATTTTCGAGTGAAATTGAACGTCTAAAATGCTTTATTCTAAAAAACAAATATTATAACCACCAAAAAATAGGCTATTGGCAATTTTGAAATGTCTGAAAAAACTTTATATAAAGATCCAATACTGTCGTATGATGAAGCCTCACAATTTTTGTAAGGTGATCTCATTGCCTCTTTCGATGCCTTGTTTGTTGAACATGAATGTGTTAAGCAGCCTATGGAGTTTTTTTGAAGTTAATTATTGAAGGGTTCATTCATATGTAACCCTAGTTTGTGGGAAAATAATTGGGAAAAAAACTATCACGTTCACCAAACGACGTTTCGAATTGTCCATTTCGAAAGATTACACGAAAATGGGTTTTTGGATCATTTTTTAAAATTTTCAAAAATTTTGTGGCGTTCAATTCTCACAAACCATATATAAACACTGAAATGAGACCAAAACTCAGATATTATGAGGGCTTTTGAGATGCAAATGCCAAACTATCAGCTTTCGAAATGCGCATGAAAGCACAATACTAAAGGGGCGAAACTTGGGGAAGATCATTCCGATGACCCTTAAGGTGTATTGAGAAATTCTGACAAATGAATAAGTCGTCAACAACCTAAAATCAAGTTGTATAACCACGTTTTTGTTTCCCGAGCCCTGTCGAGGCAAATGGACCCGAAACTTTGATGTGAGTCCATAGGACATGTGGTTTCGTGTTTTTCTTCTGTTAATATAATTAATTAATATATTATATTAATTTTATTAATATTAATAATATTAAGTAATATTATTATTCAATAATTATTATTCGGCGACTATGTATTATTGACAAGTATACATCATTAAACAATAGTTAAAACATAATCATAAGTTAAATATTGAGTTCGCCCTGTTTCCCTAATATAAACAGACCTGGCTTAAGGTTCCGTTACATTAACTAAATCAACTAACTGGAACTGAATGGATGAACTGAACTGAATGGAATATTTTATGAGAGAAAAAAATTGAGTTAAGAACTTGAACTGAGGAGTTGAAGTGAAAATAAACTAATGTAAACGGACATAATCCTTACCCTAAGTTGTCTCCTACAAATAAAAGCGAAAAAAGTCAACACTTGTGGATCGATATTAATTTTTTACTCTCTTCCCGTGAATCCTTAGCTACTCCGTTAATAAGTATAATTGGATACACAATTTTTTTAATTGAAAAAAAAATTATAACACAGTTATTCTTTTGCTTTTCAGATTCTCACAAACAAACAAAAAACATATAGTATCATCGTTTTTTGTTTTTGGCCTATAATTGACATGTATCATAAATCTTTACTTATATTCCAATATATGAATCTTACCCCACATTGTTTTTATATTAACATCACAGAAAATAATTGGTTTATTTGAGATGTTAACATTGAACAAATAAATACAATAGGAGAGTAATAAAATGTAACAACAAAAAAATAAAGGGAAAAGTCTTTTGATAATGAGTATACGTCCTTTTGGGATAAAAAGAGATAAAAACACGTCTATACATTTGCAACTATGCAAGTCATACCAGCTGATTAAACATTGAACTCCAATAATTGGTCCTAGGTAATAGGGTTAGACTCACTTCTAAGGTACTTGATAATTAGTCATATCAATAATGAAGAGCTAGCATAAGTTATAACAAGTGTGCTTTCATTTCTACACGTCAAGTTGAAGCATGAGAAGATAACTAGTCGTCCACTAAAAGCACTCATTTCGTTGTCTAGAATAAATGTCAATATATTGGAGTACAAACTGGTGAATTAAGATTCATAGTGACTGTTAAGACTAGCATTTTTATTTTCATGTTATATCCAATTACACAATTAACTCGTGGAACTGGTCATTATCTCATTGTTCAGCTTGTTTTAATAAGCTTAAGAGCATGCCCTATGTGTGATAGAACTTTGAACACTGCTAGCAATTGTCTAAAATAAGGTTACAATTAACGAGTAAGGTCCCTGATCATCTTGGATGGAGAAAAAAGTCAAGCTATTTGCATAGCAGACTGCTGTTTTGAGCAGTTGTAAGCTTGGGTCAAACATTATAGTATAACTAGTAGATGCTTGAGCAATCAATTGATGCAGACAAGTCGTTCTTATTTTTCTCATACAAAACTTAAAAAATAACTTAAAGAATATCGTTAGGCTAATGCAAGTATGCCATTAATTGTAGCTAACTGCTGTGTCAAAAGATCAATGTAGCTTAAATCTCTTATGTAGCTTGAATTCTTTATCTAACTGAAACAGTTTACAACACACTTAGCCAACGATTGGGAATCGTCCCCTAGGATTTGGTCTTTTTAGTTCTCACATTAATCCAGTACAACTTGGGTACTGAAGACAATTAGGGCTGTTCAAATCGAATAAGTAATCCGATGCCGATCTCGAAGAATCAGGAATGTTCGATATTTTATCAGGATGGGGAAGATAGAGTCTGATGGAAAATTGTTTGGAATCCGATCGCGAGAATATCTGGAATCATTATGTTTCCGATGCCTGAATGAACCGATATCCGGATGTTTCAGGGTGGATCGAATCGGAAATCGCGATCAAATGTACATATTTCTTTACCCTATTTTCTCTTTATTTCCTATATTAATATATTTTTAGAGTAAAACAAGCGGATATCCGACAAGTGTAAAATGCTCCGCACTCAAATCCGAGCACCCAAGAACATTTTCGATATCCGATCCGGAACCTGTTATAAGATCGGATCGGATATCCGATTTTTCGGATCGGATCAACGGCGGCATCACCGATGCGGATTGATCGGACACTGGATATTTTTGAACCACCCTAAAGACCAAATGATATCATCTCATATGTATTCCACTCGAAAGAGAAAAAAAAATCGTACAAATGCTACTAGTTCGCTATATTAAGCGGTTTTAAAATCAGGAAGAGAAAAATCAATAAAAACTTTGATACCTGATTATTTGTGAGATTTATCTTGTTTCCTAAATCTGTTATATTTATTAAATTACCGTGAACCCTTACTGCAATTGAGCCATCAAAATTGCCATTAATTAAATACTACACCGGCAATACACACTTTACTATTTCACTAAATCTAAATACAAGGGTACGTCTTACGACTAAATCAGGTACTTCTTTCCAATATACTTTGAAATTACGATATTATCTAATATCAATAATTACATATTTTCAATATTACTCCTATAGACAGAAGGTCTAATAACAGATATCTTACGTATTTTATCTACTCGTGGTTTGACAAGCTAAACTTACATATTTCAATTACTCAGAGTTGAAAAGAACAACCTTACTTTCAGATACCTATCCAGACAAGTTCATGCAGTAATTCATTTAGTATAAATTGTGTGACATTAACAATTTTCTTTAAAAATGCAAGCTCAACTCAACATGTATATACTGCCCATTCCTTATTATTTGCTTACATTTGTTTTTTACAGTTTTCGCCAGACACCCACTCTCAAAAACTAATATCCTCAATCGTTACATATATGAATAATATATTAATAATATGGAAATGTACAAATGAGACGAATAAACAAGATCAATCATGACTATGTTTTTTCCTTATGTATATTAAATCTAAAGACAGTCAAAGTTTACAATGAACAGTGCTACAAGGTCAAAATGTAGCAAGTAATAAAAGAGCGAGGGAGTATAAATAGAGAGCAATCAAATTGTTGATATTAGGTGGGAACAATAATAAATACTGGTAATGATGATTTTGCAACTAGGAGAGTAATGTTTCTGAAAAATGGAGAAGAGAAACAAAGAGTAGAGTGGAGACATGTGATTGTCGAGGAACTAATATCCCTCACACATATAGTAGGGATAAGTTGCCCTCTCATCAACATAAATATCTAATAAAAAAGCACCCCACATGGCAACCCCACATGCAATACTGAAAACAATGGTAACTCTAATTATTAGTTTCAGTATATATTATAATAGTTTTACTTAATCCTGTTTGTCTTGATAACAATTAATAGTTAAATAATAAAAAGTAGATCCTGTTTTGCTTAGGTATCAGAAGCGCCGTTATTGATTAACCATAATTAAATATTTAAGTAAGTAAGTAAGTAGTAATTTAAACCGGATAAATTATAAAGCACCAATAGTTGCAGTCAACCCGAAATCCCCGTCATTTACATCATTTACAAAAGACAGTATGCATTGGGGCAGTCCTTAATATAAGTAGACATTTTTAACTGAAATTAAAATAGACATAAAGCGTATTGAACACGCTCTTATTACAATTGACCACACGAGGTCAAGCCATAAGAGACGAAATTAAAAGGAGACCCAGACCTAAAAAAGTGAAGTAAAGATTTTAAACTCGTGTACTAACAGATTAGACATCTTACAAAGCTCGACCAAATAATAACCGAATAAAAGGCTTGTCCCTTTATATATAGTTATCTCTTTTCAAAAAAGTATAGAAATAAGAAATTACAGTCGTAATTTCAGCTACTTCTGCACGTATAAATGTGCCCAGAAGCTAACTAATATGAGATTGAGCTACAAGAAGAAAACATATGAAAATATCCAGAAGAGCTAACAAAGAATGGCATAATCGCGTGACAAATGATTGTCTCTGACAATGAGAACAAGAAGTAAAACTTATGCGTCAATCAGAAGAAGACCTGTACGAACAAATGGGAATAATAAAGTGTAGAGGATAGACTCATGTCTAATGAAGAAAAGAAAGAAATTAATAAGAAAACTCAAAACAATATGAGTACAATAATAATGAGTCGAAAAGGTTAGAACACTACTGAAAAGATAGAAAACAATTATAATGAATATGCAATTCCACGTCCAAAAATCGAGGTGAGTCAAGTTGTCTAGACCAACGTACGTATCAGAGAACAACTCCTCGATTTGATATTAAATAATGCCTAATGAACATGTAAAAAGGAAGAAGTCACTTGAACCTATAAGTTCAAACTGGCCATAGTCAATTTTGATGGTAAAGAGAAATAGACTTGAAATCTTAGAACAATGGAAAGGTATGAGCGTGTGTCTTAAACCTAAATACAGATTGGACTTCAGAACTTCTTAAATTATATCGACTAGTCTGATGGATTTATAGCCGATGTATGAAGCTATATCTGAAGAAAACAAAAGAGTATAAAAGAAATGGAATTACAAACCGCTATGTTTACTCAATTATGTCAATCATCGAAATAGAATTCATGTGGTCATAGACCAAATGATAACGAAAAAAAATAGCAGAATATCAAAGAAAATAAGTAAGCTTAACCAATTTGTAATTTAAAGTTCTGAAGCCTATATTAAGAATTCGGACGTACTATTACAAATTGGTGAAAATCAAACCAACTTAGGTAGTTCTTTGATAAATGCCAAGTCCATGTAATGAAGAATTAAGTAGAAATACCAGAATGGAGATATACAACTAATGGAACTAATGACACCTTAGGAAAAAAGGAAAAGTTCCTTAAAAATTGGATAAAAGACAATGTGAGAAGTTGCAGACTCATCAAGTTAAAAACAATTTTTAACGTGTTGGATATGCCAAGCCAATAGGTTTAGATAAGAGTTATCTACGAAAAGAAAATTATAAAAGAAGGAAATTCGTATAAAAAATAGAGGTGAACAATATAAGAAAAAAAATTACAAGCGAAATTATAAAAGACCTACTAGATTCTTTGAGAAAGGCCTCATATTGTCCTGAAAAGAAAGAAATTGTAAATGTTGGTCATTGCGGAGAAATAGGACATTACGCTAATGAATGCAAAAAGAAACCTCAAATTAATGCAAACCCTAGGAAGTTGGGATTACGTAGAAATTACGGAAGATGAAGCCCTAGAACTAGCATAACAAATAATAAAGGATTAATTGAAATCAGTGAAGAAGATAACGAGATAATGAGGAATTTGAAGAAGTCATGTATGAGGAGGAAATGTGATGAACATGAAGAAAAATTAACATGTCGGAAACAATGTGCAAAACTCAAGAGTGACGATGAAGAAGGGGAATATCAATTGGTCGCTAAATAAGCTGGAATATGCCTAACGACGAAGATCTAAATGAACAACATAGGATTTGATTTCCCGTAAAATAACCAAAGAAAATATTTAAAACTTCCTTGTTTCAAATTAAGAGCAAAATATTTTGTAAGAAATGGAAGAAGTATTGTTATCGAAGATGTTGAAGAAAAAGCCGCTTTGATTAATATATTAATTGGAAATATCAGAAACACATAACTGATAAAAGAGCGAAAAAGGAAAAGAAAAAAGAATTTTATAACTATATCTGATTGGAAGCTGTTCAAGTTTATATAATCCATTACAGATTTCGGAAAAGAATTAAATGTTTAAGCTTGTTTGCGATACTAGGCACAAAAGTTTAAACAACAGATAATCAGTGATAATACTTGCAGTCTTAGCCAAGAACGGTAAGTTATATTGTGAACCACGTTATTATGTAAGCTTGAAGACAGATATATCAAAAATTCTTGGGTATAAAATATTAACCGAAGGAATAGAAATGCATGCAGGAACAAGACCTATCCAACTTCGATGGAAGGTATATATAAATTAACCAATACGGTAGAATCCAACAAGGTAAAGTTAATTGAAGCAAATGTATGAAGGGGGAATTAAAAGGAATATCAGACCATAAAGGTCGACCCAACAAAATAAAATTAAAAAAGAATGGCTTGAAACGTTTAATGAACCCACAGTAGACCAATAAGACGCAAAATAGTAATTGACGAAGGAGGTTATTACACCATGAAATGAATCCTATTCCCAAGTTCCAGCGAAGTCTAAGCATGAGAACACACAACAGTTTGATAGCAAAATTCTATGGAAATAGAAAGAAAAACAAAAGTCTTAAGAGCAGGAGAAAGATTTTCGAAAATTATAGAAAGACTAAAAGAACATAAATATATATGCCAGCAGATGCTAGACATAGCATACGATAAACTTACAACCTATATAGATGCTAGAGGAACCTCTATATCAAAAAAGGAAGAAAAATTAAACAAGGAGAATTAGAGAACCTTCAAGACATAGCATTGAGTTGCTTCAACTTCTTCTAAAAGATTTAGGAGAAAATCGTGAAAAAAGAAAGTGGTAGGTTAATGACAAAACAATTAGCGAACCTGTTTATGAAAGAAGAAAACTTAAGAATGAAAAGTGTCTTGAAATTTAACAGCGTACTAATGTGAATAGCATTTACATCCCAATAAGATATTTTATAGGATTATATAAATATGAATTATATGCAATCTTGATAGTGGTGTTCAGTGTGTTTGGAAAAAGAATCATTATTTCCTGAAATCTATGAAGAAAGCCGAGAAACCATGAAGTAAGAATTGCTGACAATAGTGTAGATGTTTCTAGCGATATAATTGAAAAATTTACCAATAGAAATCGAAACATAACATGTACAATTCCTATATTATGGGCAACTGATCAACCTTCTCATGATATGATTATTGGAATAAATTTTTCAAAGATTATATTCTCCATGCACACAGACGGTTAATCAAATAATATTTACATCAAGGGTCATGCAGTCCCAATAATGAAAAATTGCTAAGAGCATTTACTCATCAAAATATGGAATTTAAGCGCAGCCAGCTGGTGATAGGGTAACTCCTACACAACGAGAATGTAGCGTTGAGAATTTCTGAAGATGAAAGAAGTGACTCGAAATGAAATTAAACAACAAGAAAAACTATGCAAGGAATATATTCGAACAAACCCTCTAGAGTATTGGAAGAGAAAAGCATGCTAAAATAGAATTAACAGATCCCAATAAATAATTAGGGTAAGCAGATGGTTTATACCTATAGGATATCCAAGAATTGTAATGAACAGATAAAAGAATTATTAAAAAAGAAATTAATTAGAAGCACAGAGTCCTCATAACAGTCCAGCATTCATGGTGAGAAACCATGCAGAAAAAAGAGGTAAAGCTCGAATGGTCATAATTACAAAAGGCTTAATGATAATACTGTTTTGATGGATATTATATTCCTAATAAAACTGTGCTGTTTAATAATATTCAGGTGCAACTTGGTTTTCAAAATGGATGTAAGAGCGGTTATTGCAAGTAAAAATGGAAGAAAAAAGCATTCCACTAACTGCATTTAGTGCCCTCAAGGCATTATGAATGGTTAGTCATGCCATTTGTTAAAAATGCACCTCAAATATTTCAAAGAAGATGAGATAATATTTTCAAGGACAAAACATTGTTGTCTAGTCTACATTGATGATATATTAATATTTTCTAAAAACCCTAGAGCAGCATAAAATGATTTGAAGCAGTTACACAGAAATGCCTCAAACATGGAATAATTTTGAAAAGATAAGTGTGTCTTTGCTAAACAAGAAAATGAATCTCTTGGGTTAGAGATAAAGGCGGGACAAATCATTTTACAAAAACACATCCTTGAAAAAATAGATAAATTTCCTGATAAAATAGAAGACCGAAAACAATAGAAAGATTTCTGGTTGTTTAACGTATGCTTCTATTTCATTAAAATCTTGCTTTACTAAGAAAACCATTACAAGGAAAATTAAAGAAAGATGTTCTTTGGAGCTGGTCCAATGAAAAAACTAAGATTGTTCAAAATCTAAAAGGTTATGTAAAACCTTCCATTAAACATACCCAATAATGGATGATGAATTAATCTTAGATCTGATGCTAGTAATGAACATTGGAGTGCTATATTAAAATAAAAGAAGGAGAAAAATTATGCAGGTATAGCAGTGGAAGTTTCAACAAAGCCGAATGTAACTACCCTACAATGCAAAAGGAAATTTTAGCAGTCATAAGAAGGATTGAGAAATCTATCTTCTTGGCTCCTAAACATTTCTTAGTAAGAACGGATTGCAAAGGAATCTTATTTTGTTAAAAAGAACCTATCTAATATGCAAGCGCAAGGAGACTCCCGTTGGCAATTATGGCTTAACCATTCTCTTTCAATGTTGAACATATACAGGGTTCAAAGAATCACTAGCAGACAGCCTAACCAGAGAGCTTGCTAATGGAATTAGCCGAACATTCGAGCTAAGCCAAAAGAATGCTATTGGCAAAAAGAACAAGAAAATCCAGTCAAGAGTTCTACACCAATGGTGATAGAACATAACAGTTTATTAAGAACAAATGAAGAAATGGTGAGGGTCTCTCCCACCACACAAGCTTTGATGCGGTTCCTAATAAGCAGAACATCCAAAGTCTTAGATCTAGAACTTCTAATAAGAGTTGCCATCAGGTTATTAAGAGATTCTCCATAATAGAATTTTGCAATAACCTACATGATTAATTCCTGACTTACAGGAAATATATTAAAAAGAATAAGAGTTCATGACTTCACAGCTTGTACTTTGAAGTCGCTCAAGAGCTATAAATTTTATGAAATATTCGATCTATGGGTCAACATATGAAGTTTCCAAGGTACTCAATGAATAGCAACATGGTGATAAATCCAAATCAATAATGAATAATGGAAGAATGATAGCTGGATATGCAGGACGAGCAATGAAGGCCTGGAATTACGGCATGATTCATGGTTCTACTGCATCCCTTTCCGAGATGTATTTCTATGAAAATCATTGCACTAATTTCCAGAAGTATATATTTAATAGAGCTGAAGAAATATCGACGACGAACTGTTATCTCTCACTTGAAGTTTCAATGTGCCAACATAGAAGTCACGACAGAGAAAAATTAACCCTCCACATTATTATAATTTCGGGACTGAGTGTAAAAACTTAGTTGATCCAATATCAGAAGACAAAGACGATGTGGTAATCCCAGTTCAAGCAAGGGCAATTGGGTTCTTCTACATTGCTCAATAACATAATCAGTGCTTGGAGCTACAAAAAGGAGAATCCGCCATTAATATCCGAGGAGAATACCACTGTTATAGCCCCACAGGAGATGCATGCTTATTATCAAGAGGCAGTCCATGGTGAATCAGTTCATAACTACTGGAGATGTTGAAGCTGGAAATTCTTGTCCATTGAAGGAAAAGATATTACTAGAAACTTTTCACATGGGATGAATCATACACTGCCAGATATTTGATAGAAATCTTTCAAGACATGAGGTTGATGACAACCACCTCCATAAAAAATTGGGAATCCAATGTTGAGATGAAGGAATGCAGAATCTCATGATGGACTAGGACCCGGAAGCATGTGAAATTATTCTAACTTTGTATTATTGACTTTCCTTTTCAGCTTTGTAAGATGTAAGTGTGGTGTGTATTATTTGCTTTTGTTAGTGGTCAAGCACCATTAGATGCTATTCAGAAAAGAGCATCCAAGGTTGCTAGATTTCTCTATAAATAGGAATCATTGTAAGGCTTGAGAAGGCAGACTTGAGGGAAATACTAGAGTAAGAAACCTCAAGTCATCTAGAAAAATTGCCTTAAGAGAAAGATAGGATTTCCATCTCTCTAAAGAGCAAAGAACTCTAGAGCTTGTTCTGAGTGTGAAGTGTTGTAATCTTTTCAAATTTAATAAAATCTTTCTCTTCAGAAGGGAACGTTATCCTTTCGAACCTTATATCTTGAGCAGTATATTTTCTTGTTAACAATCCATTCATCCACGAACAAAATATAGAAAGAGGACTACGGTCTAAGGTAGGAAACGAATTAGATCTGTGCTGTGCTTGATCTAAGGAAGGCGGTCGAGGTTAGTACCTTTTGTAAACCGGAACTAGAAAACGCCGGAAGTTCCATTGCCGACTAAGTTCAGTATCGGTCAAACTCTCTATCTGTAGTTATTGTTGCGAAGCATGGGGGCTGATAAGCGCAAAAAGTATATTATTCATGATATAAGTAGTAGAACAGTGATACAGTACCGTAAAAAGTCATTAAGTGTTAATCAAGTGTTTTAATTATCTTCTTAATTTATATTAAGATTCCTAATTATTGTATTAATCTTTTAATATCTTACTTATTCTTCCTAATATTTAACTTATTAATCAAGTGATGATTGTGCTTTTCCAATAATGCCATCACTAATGACCGTGATGAAATTACATAATTGACCCGTGAGAGACCATTAGTAGCCCACATCAGTGAGTGGTCTATCGGCCTCGTTGATTGTCAAAGCAAAGACAAAAGCCTAACAAACAAAGATGGCCAAAGAAAGCAAAGGAATAAACATTCTTGTTTTGTTGGGTTTGGCAACGCCAACTTAAATGTTATCCGTACCTTATTCTTTCAAATTATTCGCTGCATTTTCTATTTAAGAAATTTCAAATTACTAATTTATTTTTGAAGAATTTGTTGGAAACTACCTCTTTTTTCCAAAATTTAGAAATAACTACCCGTTTTTTTTTTATAAAAATAACTACCCGTTTTTTGTAAACCATTAGAAAATCACTACCTCTTTTAGTTTTCAGGCAATAAGTAGCTGATTTCCGAGCTGTTTTCGGTTTCCGGCGAGTGGGCCCTCTCTCATACCTGAATTAAGTTATTAAATTCGATTTTACCTCATTTAATCAATTCTCCTTTAATTTATCTCAATTTCTCCACACTTTCTAATTTCTTTCATTTTCTAATGTCTGATCTTTTCGTGGTTCTGCGTTGTTGAATGTATGTCAAAAGTTAATGAAATTAAGGTTGCACGCAAGGTGTTTGATGAAATGCCTGAGAAAGATCGACATTGTGGAATGCTATGCTTTGGGTTTGCTTCATCTTATTGATGTTGATGGTTTTTTCGTGCTTTTTAAGGATATGAGACAACAGGTTTGCCCCAGACTTTGTCACAATCATTGGATTGACTCAATCTGTTGTTGAACTGAATGATGTAATAGTTGAGGTGCTCATTGTTCGGAATTCGTGTTGGGATGATGAGCGATTTTCTCTTGCTAATACATAAGCATCAAATCACCATCCTTAAACATCCCACTCGCACTCCTGAAACACATCGATCAACAATCGCTCATTCTCAGCAAATCAAATCAAAGCAAGCTGAATTGCAGCGTAAATCGAAAGATCACAGTTCGAAATCAGTCGAATTTGAATCGAGCGTTACAAAATCGGGAAAAAAAGAGAAGAAAGGAGAGAGTGAGCGAGCTTA
The DNA here is from genome assembly GCA_008642245.1 of Bassia scoparia. Taxonomy (NCBI): domain Eukaryota; kingdom Viridiplantae; phylum Streptophyta; class Magnoliopsida; order Caryophyllales; family Amaranthaceae; genus Bassia; species Bassia scoparia. Next base: position 81,015 of record SNQN01000457.1, read on the forward strand.
CACGAAGGAAGTAATGGGAGTTGTTCAGCAGGTAGTGAGAGCTTGAGCTCTTCAATGGCGTCTTCTCTTCATTTTGGATGTAAATTGAATTGGATTCAACGAAATAATAGGGTTAAAGGGTGAGTGTGAGAGTGTTTGGAGTGTGTTGGGTTTAAAATCAGCTTTAAATAACTTATTCAAGTGACAGAGAGCCCCACTCGCCGGAAAACCGAAAACAGCGTCGGAAATCAGCTTCATATGCCTGAGAACCAAAAGAGGTAGGGATTTCAATGGTTTACAAAAAACGTAGTTATTTTTAATAAAAAAAATCCGGTAGTTATTTCTAAATTTTGGAAAAAAGAGATAGTTTCAACAATTTTCATATTTTTATAACAAAATACTCTTCTATATCTCAAAATCCATAAATTACAAAAATAACTAAATTTTGAAACGAAAAAAGTATAAACTTGTCAGATGCAGATCTTGTAGCCTTCACGCAGTAAATTATTTCACTGTCACCTTTTGAATCCTTGACTGACTAATCGACTGGCGATCCAACATTTTTATCCTCCAACACATTTCACGTGAATGTCTCAAACAATTTTGCATCTTTTCCAACAGCTTATTTCAAGCTCAAATTGCTGTATTCTTCATCTCCTGTAATCATGAAACTAGCGCATGGTTAATAGGAACGAGATATTGCGCAACAAGCCAACAACTAGTGTTATCCGCTGAAAGCACACCTTTTGTATTGTAACAACGCACATATTGTTTATTGTGTGCGGAGCCATCATGAGCGCCATGCGATACAATGGTATCAGACAGCGATGAACACACCATGATATAAGGAGCATAACAGAACTAAGCTATATTTATGATTTCTAAATTTAATGCCCC